>OMNW01004371.1:104058-116679 GCA_900303245.1 Selene dorsalis | reverse complement strand
TGAGGAGAGAGTGCCATTGGGAGATGAACACACCAGTGGCTCCTCTGTGGTGGAAAAGGGCTAGGATTATAGACAAAATTACATGTTGATTAACTTGATATCCATCCGTCCATCTGTCTATCCGTCCATCCATCAGCTATGCTGCTTATCCATGCAGGGTTGCAGGGAAATGTGGACCCAAGTACAGACAGAACTCAGGACACAAAATAGATTTATTATGAAAAGTTAAATAAAAAGGACTTCAAAGTGCAACAGAAACCAACAAAGTATCAACAGAAAGAGTCAACGAGCTTAAGTCTCGGACGAGCGAAAAGTACAACAGAAAACAACAGAGTTCAGCACAAGAGACTGAGAAACCAAGGAACTCACTTTAACCAGGTAAATGGGCACGAAAACTCAGGGCTAGGACATGTCAGGGACAATGAATGCAGATGATCCGACAAAGACAAAGGGAGAGCACCATGGTTAAATACACAAGTGAACAAGACAGGTGGTGAAATCAACACAGATGAGACGTGTCAGGTAATCACAAGAGGGAGAACACAGGAAGACAGGACGATGAACTTCAAAATAAAACAGGAAGCAACTCAGCTACACAAAGGAAGTGACACTGAGACAAGATACAGGGACGCAGACCATGACATTTTAGGGTGGAGGAGCTAATCCCAGCTGACATTTTGAGAGGGCGGGGCACACCCTGGAGCAATTGCCAGTCTATCTCACTGCAACATATAGAGACAAACAATCTCACTCGCTCTTTACTTCATACAATGCACTTAAAATTTCGAAGATGTGATGCTATGTAGGCTACGTACTCGACTTTCTGGTTGAGGTGCAGTTGTAGGGACTATTTCTATATCTGTGTTAATTTACGGTGAGCAGAAATGTTTTTGACTTCATCTGTGTCTCAACATAGCAAAATATACCGTATATACATTTCTACAGATTTATGAGCTGAAATTTATCGTCTTCATTGGGAGTGATGACAGAGACAGCGAGGGCTGAATGAAATCCCAACATTGAGAGCGTTGCCATGGAAACATGGGGCTAATTCGATGTAAAGATGTAGATGATTTACTTTCCAGAGCTGATTTCTGTCATTAAGCATACATTTATGTACCATTAATTATAGGTAATGTGTAATGCATGGATTGACTGGCATTTGCCGTCATTCACTGACATTGTGCGTATGTGCAGTCTCCATCTCTGTAAAATCTCTGCAAACAATACAGCTGTGTGAAATAACTTTTTACAGCTATCAAATCCAGTGTGAGCTTTTATTCTTCCTGTGCACCCTTTTCCCTGCTGTGTGCTTTCATTCAAGCACTATTTGCCTAGGAGCTTGCCCGCCCCGTATCAAAGTTGTGGACTGAAATGAACAAGAAAAGGTTTCCTTCCTCTTCTTTTCAGCAGCAGAGTAAGTCAGCAGACCATGCAGTGATGGATTCAGACTTTGGAATAAGCATGTCGCAAAGCATATTTCAGTTTTGATGGAAGTTTGTGGATGTTTAAATGAGTGAGAGGCGCTCCATGATTTCAAAGGATAGACATAAACGGTCGGCTAGTTGTATTCTGATTGTGCGTCTCAGTGCATTTGTGACAATTTGTGCAAACTTCCTCACAGAATGCCAGCAAATGGAGTGTACATAAAGGAAGTAATAAAATTGTTTTGACTAAAATGAAAGCAGCTGTTAGACTGCAGAAATGTCAGCAAACTGAGGGAACTTAACCTGGCCTCCAGACAAAAACAAAATTTTCTGGCAGAGTGCAGACATACAGCAGAGAAGATAAAACTTCTGTTTTTACAAGCTATCAAAGAGCTGAGAGAGCATGACTTCCACTTTGTGTCTTTCACTGGATTGTCTATTATTAGGAGTGGATCAGCAGTATGGGTTTCCAGTGAGTGTTATCCAGAGCATCCGTCACCCTGACCCTGCTCCACTCTGCTCAGCCTGACTCAACACCTTAGTCTGAGTCTAGTCCTGATCAATGGCTAAAGTTCTTACACTTCCTTCCTGTTTATCTCCTGATGGCTCTTGCTCAAAAAATTATGGATATGACAGCGTTGTGAAACCTGGATGCAGATTTAGTAAGATAAAACAATTTGTGCTCGACTAATTTTGTAGTTATTAAACTTAGTTGCAAACAAGTGATGTCCATATAGGCCAGTACATTACCACAAGCTATTCTTTTTGACAGACAGCTCAGTTGACTGTTTGTCCTTGTGCCGTAAATCCCTCCCATCTGGTCGTCTAAGGAGATTAAAATAAATTGTACAAATAATTTGCCAACTCAAGACAGAAGCCTGGCTTCGTTAGGAAGTATTTTCTGTCCCAGACCTGTTGTGAATACAGACATAACTGAACTATTCATAGCTGATGGGTCATTTGTCAAGTCTGGCACAATATCCATTAGTGGATAGAATATCACTCTTTATATGATGGTCAGTCTCTGTGGGGCTCTATCTATCATGATCGACAGGATGTTACTCTTCATAATACTAATGTCATAAGACTCCCTCAGGAAAAAAAGAAAAGAAAACTGAGGTGTTAAATTTGTTGTGTCTGATCCATAAAGATGGAGATTATATTTTTTTTTACAATGTTAGACACTCTATTGAGCCAACAGTTTGCTAGAGGGTGAAATTTTGGATTGCATTAATAGCCTCTCGCTATCACCACTATTTTTTCGCCAAGGGAAACAAGCTATTGCTAATTGAAATATCCTGTTAATTATCATAGCAAACCTTAAAAATAGCAGTCTCTTGTAACTACAGTTCAAACCAAATGCTAACATGAGTATGCAAATACATGGTTACAGTGTCGACATTACATTTTTTTAAACAAATTAAAATTAAAAGTTTGGTCAAATTGAGTTTATGGTAGAAGGTCATGATAATCCCGTTAGCCCCAGAGTAAAAGTTCTTGAAATCTCTATGTTCATGATTTCACTGGTCTCACATGTTTTCTTCTTTATCTGATTCAGTGTCAGTGGATTAAAACAGTAATGACTCGAGGAATCTTTCTGACTTTGATTGCAAAAACTCTCACAAAGTAAAACCAGAGACATCTTGGTTGTACTTTGACATTAATAACAACATTACATTTCTTGGCCCTTTTAATAACAGATGATAGTGCATCATCTTTTCTAATATAGCAAAGGTCTTAATTGGTGAATTGAGGCTCATAGGGGCTTTGTCTCTTTCAGGGCTTATATAATAACCACAAGACAAAAACACTAACAGAATGGATTTCATGTTCCAAAACAAAAAGATTTCTCCATGGAAATCACTGTTGACATACTCACCCTCAAATGCTTGTTTTTTAGATTAAGCCGTTTTTGGTTGAATGTTTTTCTACTGGAGCGAGGTTGCTATTGCTGTGGGAGCTTGTGTGTGTTTGTGTGTGAGGCACTTCAGGGCTAAGCTGTCTTTGTGCCCCAGTGTGACACAATGTTGGCAGAAGCTATTCTAATTAGGGCTGTGATATGCATGTTTATGTGTACGTCTATTTTGCCTCAGCAATCTCTGTTTGTGTGTGTGTGTGTCGTCTTTGTTGTGACTGTGTGTGCGTGTGAAAGAGAGATTCTAATAAGTGTTGACTGAATTCTCTCATCCCCCAAAGACCAATCTGTGAAAACTGACCTGATATAATAAATCATGAAATTAGTCTTTTTAATTGGTATTGTTTGATATGATGAGTACCATGTGTTTCAATTACCCTACTCATTTTCCAATTAAGCACAGTGCATTGTTCCCTCTTGGGACTGTCACAGTGAACAATGCACTGATAGATTTCTAGAGCTCAATCTCTCCTTGTCAACTCATCTGAATGGAAAGTCTCACCAAAGTATGATAACTTTTAGCATTTGACATTTTCATCAATATATCAAGATCAAATTCTTCATCTAGGCTGCATTGAGCATGGAGGAAAAACATCTCTGCCAGTACCCAAACATCTCTTCTTTATTGAAACGTCATGTATGAATAAAATTGGAACAAAGATGCAGGATCGAACACTTCATACCGGTGGTGAACCCAGATCCCCAAGTATGTCTAATTACAAGTCTGTCTTACACAGTCAAGGATAAATCACAACAGTTCCAGAGTGTGGGCTGCTAAAAAATTTTACGGACTCGGAAATTTGTTCACAGCGCATTCACGGCGCCTGCAGGAACTACATCCGCACCACCTGGCACTTCATACCGGTGAATCACTTCTGGCAACAAATCACTGACAAACTATCTTTTCTTCTAGGACACGGCTTCCCACAGTCTCTGCTCCTTTTGCTCACAAGGACACACACCTGTCACCAGCTTAAATCAGACACCAAGTAATTACTCACCGTGCCTCTCATTTCTAAGAAAACAATCATTGTGGATAGGAAATTGGGAAAGTCTTTGAGGTAGTGAGGGGGAATGAGTCATTTACCTGCGTAGATAACTTGAGTCTGTGTGACTATGCGGTGAGATGTCGCATAACCATAGCTCTGAGTCATCAAGCTCATGGTGACCTGGAGGAAATCCCATTGAGATAACCGGGGTAATGAGACCTTTTAAACTCCTCAGACCTGTGCATCCAAAAACTTGCACTCACTTCTGATTGATTCTTGTTTGGATACAAATCACTTTATTAGTTTGTGAGTTTAAGATATGGCCTATCGAAAGGAATGCAAAACTGACCAGCAAGCAATACGTGGGGTTCATTACAGTCCACATCATGTTTGCATAGATGCATGAGCTAACACTGGTTTTCCATTTAGCTATATTTTGAAAAACTCAGCATGTTCAGTGAACCCTGACACGCAACACCAGTCATGATTAATGACACACCGATGGCAAAATTGATATACATCGAAATAAACAGCAAGTGCAACTGGAATAATTTGACTTGACCCGACTGTGTGTTCACGTTTGCATCGACAGTGAGGGAATCATTCGTTTCAGATGCGAGAAAAGGTGCAGCATTTTGGAAACAAGGTGACAAGGAAAACCATTGGCAAATTAACACATCAACAATAAGTGGATCTTATTGCATAATATTGAATAGTGCAAAGTGGAAAGAAGCAAATAAATTCAAATAAGGCTGTACCAAATTCTAGCCATTGTGTCATCATGTCTTAACGGATATTTTCCCTGACAAAGCACTGGGCTCGTGGTGGGATCTATTAGTTTTGCTGCAGGTTTTCTGGTAAGAGAATGCACCCCGGGTGAAAACTCATGTCACAAGCCTGACAGAAAACTGCTTCGGAGGCGGGTTGTGAGCTCCACACAGATTTGTTGCACGTCATCATATTTACTTAATGTCAAAATGTTCGCTGGGTTTAATTATGAACTATGAAAAGGGCATCAATAAGCAAGGTTGCCCTTTACTGGTGCACACTGGTCATGATGCGTTTGTGTTTTCTGTGATTGCTTGTCAGCAGATAAATCATCGTGAGCCGGGCTTACAACAGTAGCAGGATTGTTGAGATGATGGGAGGATGGAGAAAACACCATCTCTCCAAATCCTGCCTGTCTTTCCTTATGTTGCTCTTTATTTATTTGTTTGACTCAAACATTTTTCTCCTTTATGTTGTGATTTTTTTCCTTCTCTTCTTTATGGTCGGCAACACAGACTAAGCCGCAAATCATAAATCTCTGGCTCCATATCACGCCAGATGAACCTGAATGCATCACATCAACTGTGTTTCAGTTATATTGAATCTTAAAAACAGAATTTAAAGAGGTATTTATGAAATAGATTTCTTAAATTTACAATCATGATTATGAAACCTTCCTCTTGTCATCTCTGAGTAAAAGGACCAACCCAGTCCTGCTTATTTCACATCCAGCAGATGACTCCTATAAAAGCTTCTTCTAATATATGCATTCATGCCACAGGAAATGCTCTGAAGTCAGGGGCCAGACCTCTATTCTCACTTTTACCATCTGTTCAAAAGTATATAATCCAGAGTCACTGGTGTTTAACCCACATATGAACATTAGGTCCCGTATGGCTGTGCCAATGCTACAAACTCTTAGCGTATGGGAGATGGTGGCACATGATGTTTTATCCTGCTGGACCACTGACTGACCCCCCCGCTTTCCCCCCCTTTGCATCCTGCCTGTTGTTTCCTAGGCGATCCACTCAGTTGCCTGGCATCACGAGGGCAAGCAGTTCATTTGCAGTCACTCAGATGGAACTCTGACCATATGGAACGTCAGAGGCCAGGGCAAGCCCATACAGACAATCACCCCACATGGTAAGGAGGTGGAGACACAAACACACACACACACACACACACACACACAGAGGTGGTGTTTAAAATCGCTCCTTAAGTCACTTATATCCTGCTTCCTATACAACAGGTAGACAGTGGTGTTCACATAGAAAGTGGGAATTCTGCAAAAGTAAAGAGGGTGTGATTCCGCTACAGTGAATTTTCTCTACTCTTTTTATTGTTGAGGGGCGTTATATATTTATGTCTTGATTTATTTTTACCTCAGTCCGAGCCAAGACAATTGCAACTTGTAATGAGGGGTTGCAAGAAGACGTTGCTTCGTATTGAGAGGTGTAAAGAAATAGAAACCTCTGATGGATGCACCTGTCAATCAATGTATTCCAGATACATAGATTGACAGGTGGATCCATCCTTAGGTTATTAAGTCCAAATCACTTTGGTGCCGTTTACAGCATAGTAAGTTTTACACTACATGATCAGTGCTTTCAGCTACCTCTGCCACTCACATGAACCAGTCTACATTCACTGGAACCCTCGCTCAAAACTCTTCTCCATTGTTGTTTCCTCATTTCAGTCAGAGGATTATTGTCAGTTCAATTATGCCCTGACTCTGTTTGCTTTACTTCGTGTCTGCACACACATACATTACTGTTGGTGTTCTGTTTACTCCTGGCAGAAAGCAGCAAGTCTGCTCTTTTGAAGATGTATTTTTAATCCATATTCCTCCTGAACCCCCACCCCACAGAACTACTCATCCCACAGAGCACATTGACTGTTCCCCCCAGATGAAGGACCTGGAAGAAATAGAGTGTGTGA
Organism: Selene dorsalis; assembly: GCA_900303245.1. NCBI lineage: Eukaryota > Metazoa > Chordata > Actinopteri > Carangiformes > Carangidae > Selene > Selene dorsalis. Next base: position 109,642 of record OMNW01004371.1, on the reverse strand, counting down.
GAGTGACAAATGGACAAAGAGAGTAAGAGAGGAACAAAGGAGAGCTAGAAAAAAACCCAACAACTTCTAACCAGTTTCTCAAGCTGGTTTTGTGTGTAGGGGACAGAAAGGATTTCACCACACAGGCTTTTTAATTAGTTGTTTCTCCCACTGCTGCATGCATAATTAGTTTGGTATTTAATGGGCAATTATGCAAATTCCTTTGACAGGTTTAAGTAAGGCTTATAAGTCTTCCTTTAATTGTCTTTTTTAGATATCTGGTGTTTAGATGTAGTTATTAAAAGTAGGTCTTTATTATACAGACCTGGCTTGTATAACCTGCCTGCTCTTCAGTAACAGTTCAGATATATCCAGCCGCTTATTGTGTATTCTGATTCAAAAATATGTTAAAGAAGGTACACACATGATGGATGGGCAAATTGTGATTACACATACCTCCCGTCAGATTGAATTGATGGTTTTTGTAAATCATCCATGAGCGTCACACCTTCTTTGCATGTCCCTGCCCCTGCATTTATCTTTCTCCTCTCTGATGAATAGGCCGCTATTATTGTTTTGTGTCTCTTTTAGAGCTGTGTTTTATGTGCAGCTTCTGGGGTTGAAAAATGAGATGACAGGAGAAACAAGAAGAGAGAGGAGAGGAGGTGAAGTAAGAGTGAACTGGCAAACTGAAGTAACTTCTGTCTGTTCTATTTTAGGAAAACAGCCCAAGGACGGGAAGAAGCCAGAGCCTTGTAAACCCATTCTCAAAGTAGAGTACAAAACCACAAGAAATGGGTAAGGTCCTTCATAGTCCGTCTCTCACACATATACACACACACACACACACACACACACACACACAATGAGATACACTTACACACATGCGAAGGCAAGATTATGTTTAATATGCATCTACCTTAGACACCCACAACTCTGTCTTATGTCCCTCCAGCAGAACTACGATATCCTAGCAACAGACATTACATTAGACTGTTACTTGCTCTGCAAGTGAAAATATTGAAATGTTATGTTTAAGAAGTTAAATTTAGTCATTGTTCCTAGTAATTAGTGAAATGGCGAGTCCATAATGTCATTATGATTACATGTTGTTTCATGTATCTTCTTAAATAGAAAGCTCTAAATACCAAGAACACAGTTTTTATACCTATGCTTTTGTGTATGTGTGTGGTGCAGGGAGCCCTTCATAATCCTGTCTGGTGGGCTGTCCTACGACACGGTGGGCCGGCGGCCTTGTCTGACCGTAATGCATGGGAAGAGTACCGCTGTGCTGGAGATGGACTACCCTATAGTAGATTTCCTCACACTCTGTGAGACACCATACCCTAATGGTAGGTGTGTCTTTTGGTGTGTGTATGTCTAAACATTGTATTTGTATGGAGACTGTCATCATGTTCTCCTTTCCGGCAGTGCATTCGACTACACACAGACACATGGACACACACACACACACACACACACACACACACACACCTTTCTGTTTTTTTAATTATGTTGGATTGCTTGCCCTTGTGTTTGTGTGTTTCTGTAATAAATATGAAATTTCCCAAGGGGAAGGATCCTATTTCAGTTTCATTATCCGACACACAGAATATCACATTTTCATTTCATCTTTTTGTACACAGACTCCTTCCATCTAAATTAAATTATTATCTTATTTCCTGTATTGAGGCGTCAAGGGCTGAAACAAGCAAGCTGGTGTAGAGATGAATGTATAGGATCCTGTGTGTATGTAATCCAGTATGTAAACTGTGCTGAGTGTAGGGTTATCTGGTAGATATACAGCAACAAGAAAGATTAGTGTGTTATGTAACAATGGCGACTTCATTATGTCACTGGCAACCTGATGCGACTACCAGCTGATTTCATCCTGTAATGGATGTTACTGGGTCTTTGGATTATACAATACATGTCTGGCTGATTGTGTGTATGTGAGAGTGAGTGTGCACACTTAAACCGGTATTAATGTGTAGAGGAGGCAGATGATCCATGATGATGTGGTTGGTGATGATGCAATGTGCACACCATGTATGTGTTAGTAAAATGACATGAAGACAAAGTACCAGTAGAGAGGTACAATATAATATAATATAATACAATACAAGACGATGATTGAAAAGTGAAATTCAGCTCATTACAACAAGAAAAGAAAAACTACCTTTCTCACACTTAACTAAATTTAGCCCACCGTAAATTCAGACAAAACACCCCAAGCTGCTGTATTATATAATATCTAATAATAACTTAAATGAAAGGAGACACTTTAAGCAAGACAACCACATGGAATTATCTCCAGTCTCTGCAGATTTCCTCAGGGCAAAAGCTTTATGGGGTCTCATCAGCTCATTGTCATGGTTTTCTAGCCATGAGCTTTCTCTGATAAAAGTGATTTTCTCAGTTTATCATCGAGAAAAACTCTTTGATTAGCTGATTTGTGTTTTGTTTGGATCTTTAGCTAAACAATAAGTGAATAAACATACAGATGCTACTCCAAGCTCTGAAATCTTTAAACTGACAGAAATGGCTTCTGTGATCAGATGTGATGAAACGATTCACAACAGAATGTGAATCACTTGTTAGACCAACGCCGCTGAGGTGAAAGGCGCAAGACAGTGAGATGTGTAGCGACAACAGTTGTCAAAGTGTTTTAACCTTGGTCTACTCTGACAGCCTGGGACCTGCCACGCTAAACAACAGATTGTTCCCCCAGAATCATTTTACACCCACACACACACACACAAACAAACGCACACACTCAGATCAGTACATATTCCTTAACGGTCGGGTATGTGCGGCTATTTCCAGATCAAATATCCAGAAGAAAACAGGGAGTCAGAAGCAACTGTCTATACATAATGCAACGACCTGCACTTTGTTCCTGCAGTGGACCCAGACAAAGCTTAAGGGTGGCAGGTGATTTGAAGTTAGAAAGGCAATCTTGTATTTCATTTCAGTTTTGTCAAGGTGCCCTTTAGCAAGGTGTTTAACCCCCAGCTGCTCCAGTTAAGTGGCTGTCAGCAGAAAACAGTTCAGGGTAACTTTTCTCTGGGCATGCAATTGGTGCATTAGAGCAATCTTATATCTGTTATATCAGTTATATCTGTATTGTTTGAATATGTGCAGCCTCCTTATTAGTATTCACATCTAGACAACCATACCTTGAGGCCTTAACGCTTTCATAATGCCGGAGCAGGATAGGAAACATGATGTATGTGCAGTTTATTAAGTAGCGTGGTGAAATCTGTCCAGTTCTGTGATGATGTGTTTCCTTCATTGCAAGAGTTTAAAATCTATTACGTCTTCAGGATGGTGTAATTCTGCTTCTGAATCAGATTCATACAAATATTTAACCAGAGCAATATCCCCCACAGTTATAAATCACGTAGATTAATACATTTTCAGCGTTAAGCATTCCTGCCCTCACATCTTCAGGGCACAGATATGATAATAACATTTGCCATATAAAGTCTGGGAAATTCCTCCCCTGTGGTTTGCAGATTCCAGGGGAGTTCTCTCTCAAGAAATTACAGAACTACTTAAAGTCTGGCCTGATGAATGGCTTGTCTCCGTGCACTTCTATTTGCAGATTTTCAGGAACCTTATGCTGTGGTGGTCCTTCTGGAAAAGGATTTAGTGGTGATCGACCTTGCACAAAATGGGTGAGTCTTATATCACATATCACAATTGACCTATTAGAGCTTGTTATCTTTATTATATATTATCTTTATATCCTCTGCTTTATATCATGGTATAACTTACTCCTATTCTTTAGGTTGCACTCGGCACTGAATGAGACTAACGCACTGATCCAGAGCAGACTTTAATCAAGAGCGACTGTGCTCTCTTGTTCACAGTTACCCCATATTCGAGAACCCCTATCCGCTGACTATCCACGAGTCTCCTGTGACCTGCTGCGAGTACTTTGCCGACTGCCCTGTGGACCTCATACCTGCACTTTACTCTGTTGGCTCGCGGCAGAAACGACAGGGCTACAGTAAAAAGGTAGATGCACTATATAGGAAACCTCTGCTATATGTTCTGAAACTGCTGTTGTTCGCTGATGAGGAAACTAAAATAGAGACAAAAACATTTTGGAAGTCTTTAGTTTTTCTCCATTTTTTGTACACTTGGATGCTTCCCCCTAGGCAGACGCAGAGTTGTAGGCGCAGGTTTGTTGCTGCACAGCCAAAGACTAAAGAGTATAATAAATGATAAAGATGAAGGCACTGATAGTTTTCTGTTCATTTGTTTTTCTCTATGTTCAGTACAAACTCCTCATCATACACTGTATTCAAATCTATTGATGAGACAAAAGGCTTTAATATAAACTGACCTTGTGCTTTCCTAAACAGAAAGTTAAAGAAAGACTTTTGCATATAGTTCAGCATATAAAGCTCTATATGCAGTTATAATTTAGCCTGAACCATAACCAGCCCTATTCGTACTCCTGCAGCTACTGCTCCATTATTCATCAGCTACCTATTAATTCCACCACTGCCTGTATATTTAGGATACAATAATATTTGGGGTATTGTGTTTTTTTATTTTTTTATTTTGGAGCCTCAGGTCTTTGAGATACACAGTTGTTCTCCCTCTGAGACCTGAGGCCTCCTCCCTGTTTCTGTACCTCATGCTTCTATATTCCTCCCTCTAATAATGTATGCAGCCTTTCTCCTACACTGCACCGTTGCGCCTGGCTGCATCTGGTTTGCGCCTGTGGTCACCAAGATTGCGAAAAAAAAAGAGTTGCTGGTCATACCCATTTATGTTTGTGCTTGGAGAGTTTGCTTACGTTTGCATCTGCGCTCTATTTCAGGAAATAAAGCCCAGAGTCATAATGTTTCTACAGTTTGTACCAAATTACATACTGTAGTTTGTTTTTGGAAAACTTCATGGGAATTTTTCATGAACTTGCAGACCTGCAAAATAAGTAGTAGCTGTAATGCAAGAGAAATTGCTAACTGCTGTGTCATCAATAAGATGACACAGCAGACTTTTACTTTGAAAGTCAACCAAAATTGTAACTGCCTTCTCACAAAGTAACTCTCTGGACACTCCTCCCATCTATTATGAAGTTGGAACTTTCTTTCATGTTGCATGGAGCAACATCATGAAAGTGAAATGTAAATGTTGCACACTAAACCGTCTAACCACCAAGCTCATATGATATAGGACGCTTTAATACATTACTCCTCATAGCACATTAATTTGTATTAGTGGTGCTAAAGTATATATCTCTATATTTCCGTGAGGCCAGATGGAGTATATAATAGTGTCATATTACCTAACGATCCACCACTCCCTCTGCACCCCTCCTCTCTCCTCTCATTCTTAGACAGACCCCCTGCTCTTTCAGCCATTATGTATGCCTATGTTCTTTTCCCTGTCACCTCGTTCCAGCTTTCTGTCGGAAATGTCAGCATGTACTGACCGAAACTCCCTGGCAGGCTGCTGCTTTTCCTTTTTCTTTTTTCCTTTTTCTTTTCGTTAAGCGAAGGCCCGGCTGAGCTGCAGGAGGGCATTCTCACATAAAGATCACCATGAGTCATCCTGGTGACCTTTGTATGTGTCGACGTGTTCAAAG
>OMNW01004371.1:90182-100334 GCA_900303245.1 Selene dorsalis | reverse complement strand
CAATCTGCCCACACACACACACACACACACACACACACACACACACACACATCAAACAAATCTCTACCAATAAAGTAACGTGAATGTCATCTACAGACATATGACTTTTACCTTTCTCCTTATGTTTTCATGATGCCCTTTTTAATAAATCCGATAATATATCATGTCTTGATGTTTTCCTGCACACCTGTGTGTGTGTGTGTTGTCTCCTTCAGCTATTAGAGGTGCGAATGCAGTATGAGCTGAATGACATAGAGTCCCCAGATGGCGGGGGTGGAGGGGGGGAGCAGACATCGGCGCTACCTACACCCGGTGCCTCCCCTCAGACCAGCGGCCCACCTTCACATCCCTCCACCAGCAGCAACAACTCTGATGGAGGCAACATGCCCTGCCTCAAGTATGAGACACACAAACACACACACGCACTCGCACTCAGAAACACTTGTGCAACCTCTCATAAGCACCGGGAATGCTTGCACACACATACTCATACACAGAAGACTCTTGCCTTTTGCCTCAAGCACACTTGCACAGACTTAGTCAGTGCCTGAAGCATTCTCAGCCTCTGCCTCCCCATCAGCTCCTTGCAACCACTCAAGCCAGACCCTCGACACATGGAACTGCTCCAGGACTGCAGCTGCATCATTTCTCTTTCTTTTTATGAATTCTATTTTTTTCTCCTGTTGCCCCCCTCCTTTCTGTTTTTTCTCCACTCTGTCTTCTTCTTCTTCTCTCCAGAGTGCGCAGTACTCCTCTGAAGCAGTCTCCAGGTTACCAGGTAGATTTGGTGGTGCAGTTAGTGTGGGTGAGTGGAGAGCCCCCTCAGCAGATCACAAGTCTGGCGCTCAATTCCTCCTACGGCTTGTAAGTACACACACACACACACACACACACACACAGAAAGATCTTTGTCAAATCAAATGGTCTTTTCTGGACAGATACTTAAAAAATACACACAGTTGCGTCTGAAGCTAAAATATAAAATGACTAAATCCAGAAAGACCATTTTATAAGGATAAACTGTGCAAAATGGGTTTTGATATAATTTTGTGGTTGAAGCAGCAGGAAAATGTGGAGATTTCACTTGTCTCCAATGTTTTCAGCTTGAACAAACCAAATCAAATCTCACATCATCACTTTATCTTTCTGCCTTTTCATCCTTGTTTGTCCGAACAACCCCCACGCCGCCCCTCCCCTCCTGCTCCCTCCACTTTCTCACCAACTCTCTCACTGCTTCCCCAGAGTGGTGTTTGGCAACAGTAACGGTCTGGCGGTGGTGGACTACATCCAGAAGACAGTAGTGCTGAACTTGGGAACAGTCGAGCTTTACGGCTCCAATGACCCCTACCAGAGACAGCCCCGGTCGCCAAGAAAGACACGGCAGCCTTCTGGAGGTAATGAGGGAAAAAGGGATTAGAAGGAGAAAAGAAGGGCAAAAAACAACAACAACTTATAACAAAACTTTTCCAAACACACACAGAAAAATGTATTTTATATTAGAGTAAAACTACAAGACCTAACCCGCTGTTATTTCATGTCCACAGCTGACTAATCACACATCCAAGCTCAAACAGCTAAGTGGCTGCTCACCAGACTTGCAAGTCACTCTGGGATGAGCAAGACATTTTTTATTCCTTTACACCCAACAAGCACAGTTATTTGCTCAGGTCCTTGGTGTATATACTCAAACAGCTCTGAAAGTGTTGTCAAGTCATTTAAAGGGGAACCATGTAGGTCCGGTCGCTTTTCCGCTGTTTTTCTAACCCTGTTTCAGGCCATGTGCATTTGTTTTCAATGAAGCTGCCGAGAAAGCAATACATGGAGCGGTGGATGACATTATTTATCATACACAATGTTTTGATGTGTATATTTGTGTAGTCTTATCCATCATAAATAAGAGAAATGGGTTACGGGGCGCATTTGTACTGAGGTGTCGCCGAGACAAGAGCTGGGACACTGGGACAGAGGCACTGATCTTGCAAGGTTGGTTTTCGGCCAAAAGATGCTAAGTGGAAGGCAGAGAGCCTCCATTCTCCCTCGTTTCAAGTTGCAAGTCATTTATCTAACTATCACAATTACTCCAAAGCTGTTTAATTAAGGTAAATATGCAGCATAGTTCCTCTTTAATGAAACTGAATAATGTGCTCCAAGCACTGCATAGTGTTTTAACATTTTTCTGTACTTTCCATATTTTGTATCGTTGCTTGCTATTTGTTCATTTCCACCTACTGAAGCCCTTCGTCCGATATGGTCCTGCTTAAGATAAAGCTATTTTCTTTTACAGCTTGAAACACTGTACATGATTCATTATCTTATTTTTCTGGAGTTTTCTTTAGTGCCTGCATTCCACCCTTTAATCCCCCAAACATAGTAGAACCATGATTTTATACCCTACTGTTGTCTAAAAGGCAAATGTTACAACTGGGGAAAATTGCACATACCACTTGCCAACTAAAACGTGATTTAATATTCAAGCATTCACAGTGCACTTTCACTGTAGGTCTGGGTTAGAATGATTGAACATTATGACTTGTTTTTGCCCCTGGAGTTCACTAACAGTGATTACTCAGACTTCAGTTCCCCCACAGGCCCAGCATCCTTGAACTGATCTGTAAACCAATCCGAATGTAAGAATGGATAAAGTGGTCGCATCTTAATCAATGCTATCCTGACTTTATGAGGTTGACACACGACAATTTTATAATGCAAACGCAAACCTGTCAGTGGGCTTTGGTTGACTTTCTCTTTTTGTCCATCTGCCTTTCTCTGTCTCTCTCCCTCTCCTCCTCATTCATCCACACACTCACTCTCTCAGCCCATCCCTGTTACACACAACGCCACTGCAGCTCCACAGTACCGCTGATAGATAATAGGCTACTTTTGGTATGAACACGCTGCCACCATGTGTTAGGTGACGGCAGTGCACCTACGCAGACTGTGCCGCAGTGTCATGATGATGCACTGCCCATACTTAAGCAAAACTTGATGGATGAATTAGGAAGCTGGGTGTGTGTGTGCATGCTGAGGGACTTCTTTTTGATATTAATGATAGTGTATGCACACACACGCACGCACAAATGCTCACATATACACAAGCACATGTAAGTACACACAGAGCATCTGGTATCACTGACTGGTGAGCAGTGGGCTGGCACCTGTCAGAGCTTGGCGAGTGTGAGCAGTAATCAGGCATCCAGCTGTGTTTCTATGCCAGCAGGGACTGCTGTCTTCTCTGCTTTCTGCCTCACAGGACAATGTCACACACACATACACTTACACACTTGGACACAAACATGCAAGCAGCAAAGAGAGGAATTAGTCTTACAAATGGGTGAGGAATTATTGAAATTGTGCTCAATTATACACTTAATGTGTCAGTGGAGAAGGGGGCTGGTGTGTATCAGTTTCCTTGAATGAAGAAAACATAACAAATGGAAAGCATCTTTTGTACATAACGGTCTTGTTCAGTCTCTCCAAAAAAGGTGTAATCTGAAGTTCTCTCAGACTTGGCAATATGTGTGGCAGTATGTAAACTGTGTGGTCTCACTCTCTCTGCAGGTTTGTGCGACATCAACGAGGGCTCAGCTACATCAGAGGACCGCTGCAAGTCTCCTACTTCAGGTAACATGTCCTTCAGCGTCAAAGATACAACACTTGTGCTCTCTAGATGCAAAATCCAAAGATGAAACCAGTCAGAAATATACTTCATATATCTTGGGTTTAAATGCAAAAGAAGCACTGGGTAGGGAAGAAAATTAATGTTTCAAAAAAGCCTCTACTCTTAACACGGGTTTATTGAAACTGTAGCTCATCAAACTGGAAACTGTACATTTTTGGGTTTTTGTTTGAACCATAAAATTGTCTGGCTGTCAATTTGCATTCTACCTCAGTCTTTAGAAACGCACTGTTTGACTTTAATACCGTTCGTTTATGGGTTTTTGAGTGTACCCTCTAGTTTTGCATGCATTCTCTTATAACTTTGTAGAGTTCAGTAGACAGGAATAAATTTGTTTTAATCTCATTCAGTATCCTCGAAAACTGGGTTATAGGCTGTAAATATATCCCCGTCTCTATGATGCTGATTCAGTGCCACAGCTAAGAGTCATAAACAGAATAGAAGTGTTAAACAAAACTCTGCATTCTGGTAGAGAAACACATTCATTTGCATTAATCAGAGTATTACTTAAACTGAAGATCAACGAAAACGAAATGTGCCTTGGGTATATTCACACATTCGGAAACTAGAAATAAATAAAAGATCAACAGTTAAACATATCTTGCAAAGTTCATGTGAATTAACTTCTGACTTGGGTTTGGAGGTAAACATTTAAACGTGTCTGGGTGCACTGTGCTGAGGGTGATTCTTCATCCGTTATCATAATAAGCAGCTTTTTATATCAGTTGAACTGTCCAGATGAACGCAAACAAAACAAATTGTACTGAAGGAGATCAAAAACAATTTTCAAAATCAACTTTATGTCACTTACCACATTATGCACCACCTCTAAGTGCAAATATTTATCCCTTTGATGATTGTGTTGTGAGTTTGTTGAGTTTTGCGGCACTCGCCTGCCTCTTAATCAACATCATTATCTTCTTAAAAAGGTCAGACAGAAAACAATTCTCAAAGTCTGGAGTCCTGCCACTTTTTCCAGGTATGATGGCTGTCCCAGCCCCCGTGTCTGGTGCCACCAGACTGTGGTTTGATACATCTGTCTCCTCTGCATTATTCATTGGACAGAGAGTGATAAGGTGCCTTCCTGCAAAAAATGTCTGCCTTAAGAAGTCATTTAGTCTAGGGCTAAGTGTTTTTTTTTCTCTCTCTCAGTAAGTGATAAAGTCTGCCCATGGAGGAAAATAATTTAAACCTCTTCGTTTCATGCAGTTTCATGAGTTTTACCTTGAAAAAAAGCTGCAGTGTGATGAATTAAGATTCCATTAGTGCCAGGATATTGTCACTTTATTCAAGGAAATTCTTGGAATAGTATGATTTGCATTTAAAACAGCTTTAAATGATGGTACCTCTTACAAGTGACAGTGCTAAACCACTTATAGCAATAAGACGGACAGAAGTGGTTCTTCTATGCTTTCATGTGCAAGTTAGTTCAGGTGAAACAGGAAAATTGATTTAATTCGTAGAAATGCATTAGAAATTTAGATGTCATGGACCTTTAATAGCTCTAAGAGTAAAAGAGATTAGAGCCTCCACCTAGCCTGATTTATACAGCCAAAGTTTTTATTATCATGTATATTTCATGTATATTTAGCAGACGGTAATTTTACCACATTCTCGTAATTGAACTTTTATTGAAATGATAAGGCTGGGTTTGCTAACAAGGACAAAACACTCATCATGGTAACAGCGGTGGCTTCTATGTAGCAACAAGCCCAAGGGTATTTCTAACTGTACATTTACTGTACTTTACTTTCCCCCTTACACCCCTAAAGTGTTGACGTCAAACAGCAATCTACAGCAATTCTACAATGGAGGTGGTAGAGGAGGTAAGATTGGCCAAAGATTTTCATCCGAGGCTGTGTAGGCAGGACAAACATGCTCCGGATTTGTCCCCCCCCTCTGTATTTTTTTTTTCGTTGTCGTAGAGAAACTGTCTCTGTCGTTCGTGTCATAGTCACCACAGTCGGAAGAAATAGAGTTAGATGATAGATAGCCGGATCCGCCTCTGGGTTAGCTTCTCTTCCATTGTCTTCTAGTTATCACTGCTCAGTCATAAACAACTGTAGTTGTCTCTTTTTCTTTAAATGACAATGTGCTCATATTTCACTGGTGAGCAGAGAAGCAAAGAGACTATACATCAAGAACTGGAAGCTCTTGGAGCAGAGGCTAACCTGGAACTAGGGTGGGACTACAGCTGTCAATAGACCTTAGTCGCCTTACACACATTGCATGCTACATGTATGTAGCACGAGTGTCAAATTGTAAATGTGCCTGCGTTTGATATCTGTCCCAATATGATTGTCCATAGTACAGTACAGTACGATTACATCTCGGAGCAGAAAGCGACCCATCTGTCCAACTGTGTCTGTATGTATTTACGTGTGTGTTGATGCAATGGACTTTTTTTTTTTTCTTTTTCAATTTTTAAGTAAACTGAAGCATTTCCTGTTTAGATAAGGAATACAAAATCTGAAATGTCAAAGAGTAGGTAGAGTGGCTGTTACATTAGCGACCAAGCATTTTCAATATCGCTGTGACCTGACCACACAGAGGCCAGCTGAAGCATTACCTCATTTGAACAGTACACTCACAATTACAACCTGATTATTACACTGATATGGAAAGTCCAGCAGCCCTACACATGCACACAACAGTCATTGATTTTTCTCTAATCCAACCATCTTAATTTAGATCCCTAAGTTATTTTATTGGTTTTAGGGGTGTCGTGGTGTCCTGTCATTCCCAACATAGCTCTACTGGCTGCACAATAAGTGAAAACAACTGTGTTGGTGTCCTGGACCTCTAAGTTGTGAACTAAATGTCAGTGTACAAACAAAGGAGTTGTACATCAGAAAGCTTTCAAGTACAGTCAAGTAGAACCATCAGACAACCAAAACAACAAAATGTATTCAGCCTGCTCTATAGGGGTTTTCATTTTTTATTCTGTGAGGTTGTTTTTTTACATACTGTGTAAATTATTTTACTTCTTTAACCTCGAGAGAGAAATAATATGGAATATCCTCATCCGTACCCTCAGTATGAAAAGAGCAGTGATCCTCATCTGAAAAAAAAAGAGAAAAATCCATCCTGAGATGAAAAATTGTGGCTTTAGATGGGAATGGAGAAGCGGGATGAGGTGACAATGGTGGGGTTTAATAACAGATGTTCAGTTAACAACTTCACTTAGCACTACAATATCTATTTCCATAATAACTTTGACCATCTTTTTCACTGTCTTCTTCCATCTCCTGTTCAATATTTTCTGTTTCTTGTTACCTTCTTGTTCTTGGTGCATGCTCCTGTGGCATGAGGGTCCTGAATGGCTGTGCCGTTTTCATGTGCCTTTACCAGTCCTCTCTCCCAGGGCATGGTGCACCCAGAGGTCACCTCCTTTGTTTTGTACGTCACAGCATGCACGTGAAATACAGGGATGTCCTTACGCGGTGTCTCCTCCTGTGTAAAGCATTTTGGCTCTTGTAGTCAGTGAAACAATCCCCAGGCACTTGTTCCACAGCCTTTTGCAATTTTCTTGTGTGTTTAAGCTTTATGCACAATCCTATCCCAATGCTAGTTACCTAGCTTTGCATGGCATCGTGTCTTAGCTTAGACGTGTGTTTGTAAAGAGGGATGTTCTCTTTTTTCCAGCAAAGATGTCACGGAAATTAAGCTTGCCTACTGAGCTAAAGCCAGACTTGGGTAAGCCCTGACTTCGTGTCTCCAAACAATTTGTATGATATTCAGTTTATCTTTCTCGCTCCAACTGGACTCCATCACATTTCATTAGTCCAGTTTTATCTGGTTATTAGCCTCAAAATTGGCAAGCTGTGCAGATTTTCTTCTAAGTTTGCATGAGACAAAAGTAGCACTGATCTAATCTGAATTGAAACTCATTCAACTAAATTATATTTTTTGGAATAAATTCAGTGTGAAATTCCTTCCAGTCCTCCCACCTTTTGACCTCAGTGGGGGTCCTGTTAGAGGTCAGTGGTGCTAAGCTAAACTTTGCACACTTCCATCTCACTGTAAGGCTTTCTTTAACCTTTGCAGCTTTCTCTTTCTCTTTCTTCTCCTGTGTTCTTCATATCTTTCCTTTCTCTGTCTGATTGGTTCCCAATTAGAAATATTTTCACATAAAAAAAATAATAAAGCCATTTTTTCTTCAGGTGTGTACAACCTTGACATGGATGGAACATTTGGGGCATATTAAAATGTGCAAGTGCCAATATATTTATCTCTATGCTTGTTTGAGAGTCTCAGTGCTGTACTCCTAACCAAAGTGCCTGATACCTGGTTATTTTATACTAAGATAACTGATTGGGTATGGAACATTAAAAATCTTGCTTCGGAAATTGTGCAAATGTGTATTTACACTGGATTTGTTTCTATTGTAAAATGTAGGAGAGTTGTGGTATTTAAAATCATATCATAAATCGGCATTAATCAGGTTTGAGCCTGTTGGCCATACGGACACCAGTCTGTCATACATTTACCAGCTGTTAAGAATCTACATTGTTCATTAGCATTCAATATCCTTTAGAGATCATTCATGAATAAATACAGTTACACAGCTGGTATGCCTCGAGTCTGTAAAATTTCAACCCACACTCATTTGTCTTCCAAAGTGTTTTACTGTGAACTATGAGAACCCATCACTTAGCATCATTTTATTCTGTAAGCACAGCACAGTGTGCTCATTTGTCATGTCTCTCTCGTACCGCCGTTGCTTCGTGGCTGCTTTACCTCTCTTGTTTTCTCCTTACTGTCCTCCTGTCTGTATGCCCGCCGCGGGGTGCCAACCCATTAGACCACCGGGACAACTCCTTCAGCCGCTCTCGCTCCTCCAGTGTCACCAGCATTGACAAGGAAGCTCGAGAAGCCATCAGCTCCTTCCACTTCTGCGAGACCTTTGCCCGGAAGGGAGACAGCACTTTGACACACTGCCTGTATGTGGGCACCTCCCTGGGAACTGTGCTAGTTTTAGCTCTCACATTGCCACCTGCTGGGGAGCAACGACAACTGCAGCCAGTGATCATTTCACCTACAGGTGGGTAACAGGATCATGGAGGGGAAGAGTAATTAATGGCATGGCAGATAACAGTTCTGTAGCTGTGGTAAATGAAGACCAGATGGACTAAATTGTAATTGATTTTTTGATGTTGCAGTTGGGTGAAAATTAAAATATTAGTGTTTGTATTATTATAAACCTAGACCAACCAAGGACAGACCATTGAAAAGAAATGTGCGTTATTTACATCCATGCTAACATCATCCTGCAGTATTCTTCTTGGTTTTATGGTTACATTGTTTCATTTCTTCATGTGTGGCCACCACTTGTTGCCAACTTGTAAAATAGCAAGAAACTGAAGGCCGTTATTTGGTGTTTTTGAAGTAAATACTAGTTACATTAAAGTCTTATTGACATTTTTGATGGGTGGACCTCACTTCTTCAGTTGACAAGCACCTGACGGCATGAATTGACAGAATCTGAATCTTTAAATTTATAAGATGAAAATAATAAAAATTGGAGTCAGATCATATAAGATAAAGTTAAGGTAAGGTATGATAACACATTTGTACTGACAAAATCCAAAAATGCAAAGATTAAGGAAATTGTGATGTGCTAAAATGAGATTCTAGTAACAAGTCTTTTCCATCCATTCATCAGGCATGTTGGTACGGCTGAAGGGCAGCATCATGCGCATGGCTGTCCTGGACTCCACAGGGTCCCAGGTGCCCCCCGCATTTGAGCCGTGGTTTGAGCCTAACGTTATAGCAGACGGTGAGGAAAGAGAGAAGGTCCGCAAGCGCCGGCCTGTCTCTGTGTCCCCCTCCACCTCCCAGGACCTCAACGAGAGCCAGTATGCCGTGGTGTGTTCAGAGAAACAGGCCAAAGTCATTTCCCTCCCCTCCCAGACCTGCATCTATAAACACAGCATCACAGAGACCTCCTTCATCTTACGGGCAGATGTGGTGCAGATGAGCCAAGGCGTGTGTGTGGCTTGTTTCTGTGCCAACGGCCACATCATGACCCTCAGGTGAGAAATGTGTCAGGCTGCATGAAAACCCAGGAGGAGATAGTTGGTTATTAATAAGATGTATCAATCAATGTCAGGTCAAATAAATCAAGTTCTTATTATTAGATTTAAGAAGATGTGACCCACCTTCACTCTTGCATAATATGTTTACCAGAGAACATCATGACTCTGTATTTACCAGTTAAGTAATATCAAACATTTTACAACTGAAAGCCAATTCGACTTTAGCCCTCTTAGTCACACAGCTGATGTTTGTAGAGGTCCCAGCTGGGTGAAAAAATACCAGGGCAACAGACAGTTTGAACTTTTAAATGGTAGAAATAAACAGGGTGTCTTGTAGCTAACTGGGTAGAACAGGTGCCCCATATACAGAGGCTATAGTCCTCGCTGCAGCAGCCCCAGGTTCAATTCCACCCGGCAGCCCTTTGCTGTGTGTCACCC
>OMNW01004371.1:62469-74026 GCA_900303245.1 Selene dorsalis | reverse complement strand
GCACCCATGAAAAAGCCCTCACTTCACTAGTCGTGTGTTTTAATGCTGATTGTTTCACTTTGTTTCTTAAAGAATCTGAGGTGGGACATCATCGGGTCATCTAGTGGGGAAAGTTACAAGTACTTCTCTCTAAGTGTAGCAGAAAGGGTGGTCCTCACTCCATCTGCACACTTACCTGGAGCTCACTATGATGTCCATACAGGTGTGTGTGTCTGTGTGTCCGTGTGTGTGTGTGTGTGTGTCCGTGTCCCAGCATCAGCTCTTCTAAAAACTTCATCCTGTGGATATGGAGCAGTGAAGAGCATGTTTGCTTACCTCAGCACAAAGCCAGAGAGAAGGCAGGGACAACCCTTAGTGAGCTACTGATCCACTGCTGCTATTCATGGAAAGGGCAGGATCAGATTTCCAGCACCAGAGAACCTTTAGTATTCTCTAGAGCAGAGTTTTTTTTCTTTCGCCATCAGAACCCCTTGAGTTGGCCTTACAAATAAAAATACACATAATCAGGATCTGACTTGCATTTGAAACTTTAAGGTATTTGTATCTTGGGTTAAGAAGAAAAAAAAAATCCTCATTTTTAAATGCCCACTTTGATATTTGTTCAAGCAGAAGATACAGGTACAATTTTCAACCTTTTCAAGGTTGATTCAACATGCAAATTAACAGAAAAGATGCCTGTACTGTAGCTGGCACCCTTGTGAACAAAGAATTCCTGCCACATATTTGCCAAACCCCTATCTTACTGCTAAATTACTGTCTCAGAATTTTAAGCACTACAAATACATCTTTCACTGAGGCAACCCAACACTTAGTGAAGCTGAAGCCATTAGTGAAGTAGGAGAAAGGAGGCTTAAACACAAGTGGAAATATGTGCAAACATCATCAATGGTTAAAAGCTTTTGTGAGACTTAAATGTTTGCATTACAAGGAACTTTTATTTTTCACTAGATGTTTGCTTATCCCTGCTCTTTTCTCTTTCTGTCTTTTTTCACTTTAACAAGGGAAAACTGATGTGACAAAATGTAGAAATCAGGGAAACATTTCAGATTAGACTAAAAGCTAATGTTGACAACAATAATTTAGAACAGCAATTTACCAAGTAAAACAAATAGACTTTGTTTGATCAGTGGGTTCTTTAAGAATTAGTTTACAACTGAATGTGAAATTGGAAATTTATTCTCATTTGTCTCTGTCTGTCTAAAACAACAGTTTGGTTTCTTGAAAAACCCACAGCCTTGAAGTGGCTGACAGCTTTGTACCCAATGTGAGATTGACAATGCAAGTTAGGGACAAGATTGTGTGGTAGCTTTCTGCCATTATATCTAAATTGTGCAAGTTGGACATTTGTGTGCTACTGTAGTGTGCAAAAACACACCGAACAATATGACCCTGTGAGTGAAAGAATGAATGAAAGCCTGTAAGGTTACTGATGAGTTGCTTTTGAACTGAAAATGTGGAAAAGGACGTAATGAAGGTGAAATTATTCAGCGTGACTAGTATCAAGGCTTGCATTTGTGTTGAAATTCTCAGACCTTTTAAACATGAATCAAAGACTATAATGTTATTCAAAAGAATGACATTGTCACAAATGAATCTGATCATGTTAAGAGCGGTACACTTTAAATTATTTTAGTTGCTTTTGTACTCATGGGAGTCGTTTTCTCTGTAGGGATGAAGAACTCTTTAGTTGAAAATGATACAGGATAACAAAGTACTGGTGCAATGGTGAATTGTCAAGTTCTTTTACTCTGAACGAAGCATGGAGGTACGTATTATAGGAAGAATAGTGTGACCAGGGTACGATTTAATCTTTGTGACTGGCCACAATGGCTTTTAAAACCACTGTCACCTTTGGGGCCCAGTTCAGGAAATGTTTGTGCTTTGAGGTGTGCCTGTAGGCTTTCAGTGGCCAGTGATATTTACCGATTACTTATAAACATTTTATTTGGACAGATGTGTCTATGTCATACATATCATTCACATGCCCAAGTGCATGCAGTCAGGCCCCTGTGCAACATGGGCAGGGACATCAAATCCTTGTTTAACACACACAAACATGACATAGTCTGCAGGGAGTAAGACTCAGACATGGGAGAGCTTGTCTCACTTTGTGATTGCAGCTGTGTTCAATTTTGGCCTGAAATGGGATATTGTCTCCCCTCACCATTTTCCTGTTTTAATTAAATGGCTTCCTATTGCAGAAGACAAGGTAGACCTGACTGCTAAAAGATATGAAAACAAATTATTAAGATTTCTACTCTATATGAAATTGTATTTGGAGTAAAATGGAAATATTTGTGCACTGTTCAAAATAACATTGTGTTCTGGCCCACAAGCTATTTGCTGTTAATCTGTTTGAACACAGAAGCTCTGTTGGATGTTGGGAATCCAGTGGGCTGGTTGATGTGGCAACAAGTATTTGTTAAAAGCCTCTAATCTGGTCTTTTTAATGATGAGAAATGGGCACACAAATTTGAGCCGATAGAAACTGATCATGCTTATATCTCTGAAATGTAATCCCTCAGTCTCAGGGGATATGACCTCATGATAAAGTCAAATGGGGTTTTATTTAAAAAGTGGATGACAAGGGTTGGAACAGTTCCCAAAACAAACGGTTTAGTTGGCTTGTCTATAGGGCATATGCAAAAAAAAACGTTGCACTAGGAACCCAAGTTTGGCTTTGGCTCGGGGGGTGAAGGGGTTAAGTGTCGAAACAGCAGTCAGGTCAGTTTTGGCAATGACCTGGCCAAAGTTAGAGGACGAATCAGCAGCATCCCAGCAAACATGCCCATTTGGGGCTCATGTGGTGCCACTGTGGGCAGAAAATCGGGCCCACTGTGGGCCCCATTACCAGCATGAAATGTGTGGCACATGTTAAACCCTTTAAAAAGGTAAACCTGTGCAATAACTCTAGCCCTGAGCCCTTGTGAAAGCTGAGAAATCAAAATGTGGTTAATTTAGCTATTGTTTCTTAACAGACATGCATCAGTGGGGGCCAGGCCTTCTCTTCTAGTTTTGGTGCCTGCTGTCATTTTTTGATCATTTTCTATTTTCATGGTTTTAAGACATCAGCCATTTTATTTCTTACACAGACTAGTGAGCAAATAGGACTAAAATTAGGAATAGAAAAGAGATTATTAACTAAGGAATGAACTATAACATTTAAGTGTTGATATGTTTGGCCTGTGAAGGTCAAAAATGCTGTGAGGGTTCCCAGTAGTAAAAATACTTCACAACCAATGCAAATGAGTGATGAGAAGAAGTATCACAAACATGAAAAAAAAAAAACTGAACAAAAAAGATGAAAAACATGACATTCTGCATATGGGTCTAGATGAGGTGCTGGTGTTTTTTAAAGCCTTTTAAAAACCTGTCAAGCAAAATCACCATCTCAAATGAAAGGCGGAAGTACTTTGGTGATGGCAGTTTGTGGCTGTCTGTACTGATCTGAATCTCTGGAGAAAATCTCTGGCAAAGAAAAGAGTCCAATATGAAAATACACTTGTGCAGAGATACTGTAGGTACACACCAGCTCTGAGGTACAGTGCAGGTTGTCAGTTTTGTATTGAGTATTTGACAACTTGCATGCCAAGTCTCTCCCTGGGGAGGAGAGCAGCGATGGATCAGGCAGCCACAGAAAGTCCTTTATTTGAAAGGAAAGAAAATCGCTCACTTGGAAGAGTATTCAGTTTGTCTGAAACGAACACACTGACACAGGTCATATCTGTAAACCTTCCTAGAAAAGGGTACTTAGATATTTGCATGCACAAAAGAGTTCAGAGGGAGAATTTATTTAAAAAATGTGGCATTAGTAAATATGATTGGAACTGTAAAGTCTGAAGGATTAGTCATGTTTTATATATTGTTTTCTTCCCCACAGTTGGCACCACAGTTGAACGCTTTTTGGCGAAATGGATTCTTTTTTTTTTTCCTTTTATCTCTTATGCATTTTGCAGGTCATGAAATGGTTTTGTTCTCCAGTTGTTTTTCTTCTATTATTTCTTATCTGCCTGTCATTAGGGTTTTATTGTTTTGCCTTTTTATTGTGTTAGAATTTGTAGGGTTTTCAGGCCTATTATTCCTTCTGCTCCCTCCAACACCTTCTGGAAATATAGAGCCACTTTGGCAGGATGGGTGCTTGGGAAAATGATGACCTCACAAAGTCGCCCTTCTTCCCTGTAAGGACACGATGCACATGCCACACTTGGTGCAAAACAAATTCTCTATTTGTGAGGTGTTAAAGATAGAACTGCCATCTCTCTTTGTCATTTAGTTGTCTTATCACAAAGGGCCTGTGTGTGTGTGTCTTGTGTATAAAAACAGAGCGGTGTCCCTTTTTCAGCCCTTCCCTGCTGTCAGCAGAATGTGCTGTTTGGCCCCTACTGTTGTTTGCAGCCGCTCAATTCTGCCTGTTCTGGCATAGCTCTGGGTGAATTTAATCGGGAGTGAATAACATCACGCTCATACACCCAGCAACACACACACATCTCCAGGCTGGCATCACACAATAGGTTAGAGGGTTGATTGGTGTCTGTCTTCAGCTAAGCACAAAAGCTGGTTTTGTGGCTTGCTGTGATAGAGGACGCTGGAGCATGTTCCTCATTGATAACACTGTATGGTGTAATAGAATCATTCATGGCGGATTTGATGCACAAATGTTTCACCAGCTGTTATTGTCACACTGCAATGTATCGTAATGATCCCATTATGAGCAAATCAGATACATTTTTTTATCCAAAACTCTGATATTGTCCCTTGACATGTTTTCTATGATCCAATGGACAGACCAAAGCCTTATGTCGTCCTGGCAGTGGGTTGTTACCATGGTAACAAATAGATCAGGCTGCTTGACTATGTACATTGTTGATAGCTTGTCACCATATATCCTACCAATGTAAAAATGTGATTGTCCTTTTATTAAGGGCACATTTATCAGGCTGGTAATTAATTAATGGTTCTACCAAGTAGTTGTGTGCTGGCCCTTGGTTCCTACTGCTTGTTAACACTTTTCATAACATTTTCACTCCGTATCATGGCTAATCCGTTAAGACCAAACCATAAAATAAGGCTAAGGATTAGTTTGCGTTAACCCTTTACAGATGTCCTGCTGTGTAGCATTGACCTGCTTCATGAACTAACTACAGAATAACAACTTGTTGGGTGTGATTCTTTGTGCCAATTTCTTGCTGGCGTTTCTCTTATTGCAGGCTTCACTTGATTTAACACTTGACTTAACTGACTTTACACCTGCCTGACTGGATTAACGCCCCGACCAGTGGTAGTTCTGACTTGCCTGGCATTGAGCTTCCCATGTTGCCACCATCAGCACTTTCACAATCCCCTGTCATTTAATCTCCTTTATGCACCTCATTAGCCTGCTATGCTAGCTGGACTGCTCCAACCCCTAGTCCGCCTTCCTGGTTAAAAGTGGTTAAACTGGCAATCCGTCAATCTGAGGCTTTAAGTATGGGGATGCCTTTCCTTTCTCTTGCATGCTGCTCTCACCCAGACTCACATGACTGCCTGTTTTAGTGTCTTATCAGCACTTCCTGATGTCTGTATTCTGCAACAAAGCGAGATGGAGACATTGAATCAATTACTAAAGGTACGCATGGATTCACACCATCCATAAGAGGCATGTATTAACAATGGCTCAGATAGAGACACAGTCATGTAGGTCACTCATGATATTGCTCTGGTCTGCTTTTCCCATGACCAATTATTCCTTGTTAGTCAGCTTCCAGACTGCCAGGGTACAGGTTTATGTTGCATGTCTTTGCTACAGATGCTAATTTAATGCTATGGGGAAATAATTCATAGATCAAAACATTGTCATGTCATTATCAGCCAAGTCCTTAAATATTCAGATCACAACAGGCTTTTGTCTAATCACAAGTCCTTTATCTGTATTTTTTCCTCTCAGCTATGCGACTTTTTCAAATATATTCAGAATCAGATGACCCATTGACTGCTTCAAAACTATCGTGATCAACCATTATGTTACTCAATGCTGGCAAAATTAATGCAATTATTAAACCTCATCAATTCTTTTAATTATGATTTTGTTTTAGCACAAACTCGCAATGTTTTGTCAATTCTGTGATATCTGAGCAAGGAAATATTTTAATGTTTGAAATATTAAGTATTTGAAAGAAAAAAGCCATTACTCTTTTCAGAGTTTATACAATGCCAATTGACTTTTTTTTCAATGTAATTAATTTTCAAGCTAAAAACATAGAACAATTACAGGTTGTAGTTCAACCTTTGTTTTGTACGCCAAAATGTTTGGATGATTGGTCAACAAAAACAAGCAATTTTAAGAAATCACTGTGTGCTAGTTAGCATTTTTTGTCCCTTACATGTAATTTGTTTTCTCCTCTGCTGGCCTCATATCCTGTGTTTGTAAACTGTTTTTTTCCCTCCATATATTCCTCAGGAGTTTTAAGTGCAGCTCCACCCCAGCTTAAAGAAAACCATAATTGTGACCCTTTAGTTTCCGTCTTCACGTACTGACACAGGCCATCACTCATGTGTCTCACTATCTAATGGGTATCAGAATGAACAGCTTTGAGGTAAAGGATTAGAGAGAACCACTATGCGGCGACATGACTTCATGTTAATCATGGTTGTCTCTCAGGATGACGAGTGTGACAGTATTAGCAATGGATTTAAATTAAAGCCTGTGCACACACCTTTTCATCAGCGTGGTGACAGCTGCTTAGTCAGACCAATTAGTGTAGCATTTTTCCTCTCAGCTTGGCCTCAGGCCCTCTGGACCAATCCCGTGGATGACAAATATTAGAGGGTAGAAGGAGGGTCATATTGGTGCAAGGGAATTCTTTTGCTGACAGACCTCTTTTGAAGTCTGTGCCCAGCTCTCAGACCTTCCCTCAAAATTCTGGCAATCAAACTTTTGGCCTGTTCAGTGGCTGGATTTATTGTGGTGACCAGCTTGTGGTTGGAGTAGTAAGAGCAATGCCCTAAATAAATGATGCTGCACAGTCGAATTACCACTTATCAACCACCAAAGCAAATAAGGTTAGTCTCCCAAGGCCAGCACATTATTCAGCTCTGCTCCTTTTATAGACAAATGGAACCCTAATAAACATAGCATATATAATTTGAATGATTATATGTGGCCTGTGTCTATCAGTTGATGCTTGAAAACCCAAGTGTTAACATTGGCATTCGATATGCTATGGGATGTCTTACTCATTCATTGCCACCTGGCCAGCCCAGCCTTACTCTCTGCCTTTCTACATCAAGGAAACTTCCCGTATTGGCACTGACTGTTGGCAACGGGTGTAAGTCCTGATGTGCAGAATTGTCCAGCAATGTTGGGGATGCTTCAACGGATGCTGGAGTTGTTTGTGAGTTGTATAAATAGTGGTGGTTACACACATGCAAATGTGTTTACAGACACATGTTTGGGGAGACAGTGTACATATGCACAAGTCAATTTCCCACTATGTGAGATTCAACAATTGACACGCATCTGAGTCCAGTCAGTACAGATTTGCTAGTGTGATTAGCATCACTGCTTTGCCACAGAGCTCATGCTAATCAGAGCAATTAGGTAACAGCACGCATCTTAATTTATGTGGCTGGAGCCAACACTGAACCTCCTTTTTGAAATGCAGTACAATGACAGTGATTGTCAATTAGAGACGTGGTATCAGGGATGTGCAATGCCACAGATGGGTAACGCCATCATGATCCCTCCCGCTAATTCATAGCCTGATTTGCATGATCCATTTAGGAAGCATTTATGAGAATGGGAAATGGCTGTTGTCAGTGATGAGGAGGCAAGTGGGATAGAGATTTAGAGGTGGGTGTTTTCTTCTTGCAGCTTGTTTATACCTGCTATAATTTGTGCAGACGGATTCTCAGAGTGAACCAGTGAGGATTAAAATAATTAAGTAAAATAAGGGAAAATGCAGTTTAGATTATGCCGTTTTTGTAATAGACAGCATGTGGTTTGCAAGTGCTATGATCAGCCTTGCGTCAGTTTAACAGTTAATTATAAGTCGTATAATTAGTTTGTGGAGTTGCCTTTTTTAGCTAATGAGCTGCCAAACCATGAACAGAAAGTAGGACAAATGAACATCAGATCCAAACAGCTACTGTCAGGTCATCCAAAGGTTAACATGAGGTACCTTGTAGTACCTGTAGTGTTTGGTCCATAGAGATGAGATTAAAATAAAAAGGCTGTCAGCACTGATAATTGATGGTGATGACTTATTTGGCAGGGTGATAGACATAATGGTAATTATGATGAAAGCAATTATTTAAACTTTGGTTAAAATACACTTGCACTGCATTGTTTGAATAGTTGCCTTGGAATGTTTGAGTCCAATCAAATAACTTTAATGTGGTGTGTTTCTGTGTGTGTGTGTGTGTGTGGTGGTGGTGTGTGTGTGTGTGTGTGTTGGAATAAAGGGTTTGTCCCTGCTTTGTTTAAAGTAGACACCAACCTGGAAGCCAGAGAGTAGTTGTTACATACTGATTTGTATACAGTATAGACTTCTTCCCACTCATGACTACTTCCCCAGTCTCAACAATTGCTTCCTCCTCTGCGTCTAACCTCTCATCCCTTTTGAATAACGTTGTGCACAGCTGTGTCAAACATGCATCTCCCTTGAAGGTTTTTTTAAAGAGGGAAAGCTCATAATAATATGCAAGAAAATCAGGCTACAGTTATGAGAGTGAATAAGATGTAGTAATCTTGGCACTTACTAATGTCACTTTATGCCATTCTTTCCCCAAACCATGCAGTTGATCTAATTTGCCCTTTTTTTAAATACATGTCTCTTCTTGATCCAACATTATTTCCAGGGTTCTTGTTATAACCTCCTTACCATTATGACTCTTCCTTTCTGAGGCTCCATTCATCTGCAGTGGTAGTTGAACTCAGCTTGAGGATATCTGACATCAGTGAACCCTGGCTATTTCCGGTCTCTCCATGTTAGTGGAGGCGATTGAGATGTAGACTCAGAGTCTCAGTTCATCATTATGGGCAAGGATACAAGCACAAAACCAGCATTTCTGTTGTCAGCAGATGTTTCTTTTGCTAGACTGCCAAACCCGCTGTTTTTTGATAGTATTTGAAACTGTCCAAGACGCCAGGCTTGTGTCTCATAGCTAAACATTCAAATTGTGCCCCTCAGATATTGATGGGGATTGATGGGAATGTTGATGTTCCTGGTTTGGCATTGCTCTCTCTGGCCAGTCTGAAATGAAGGGAGTTTGGTCTTCAGGATCCCATGTAGACAAGGAAGTTGAACTTGATGTTGATCTCGGCTGAAATGAACTCCTGAGGCCTGAAGATCTAGTTGAGATCTGGTTGTGATTTGAGTTTTGGCTGCAGGAAGAGATACTGAACCTATCTGGTTTGGATTGTCCCCTTGTACCCTAACCAGAGCTGTGCAAAGTTAAAATGGGATGGTTAACAACGGCATTTTTCAGTCTATTCTGGATCGCTGGTAAAAAAAAATGTCAGTGGTCAAATTATTCATGGCATTACTGAAATTGTCTTGTACATAGCAGCATGGAACGTGGATCAAAACAGTATGCGTTTAGTTACAAGTTTCTGTTGACAATAAGTATTCTGTCCAAGAGCTAGGCAAATACACCAAACCCAATTTACAATAGATGACAGAAGCTCATATTCAGGGAGAAAACTTGATATGGGAGCTCATAGCAATATCCTTTTTACTATTAGTTTTACCAGCCTTTGCAAGTATTGTCTTAAATGTTTCTAATTAAAATACATAAATACTGCAATAGATGTATATGTAGCTGACACAGGAATGTCAAATTCAATTGTAAATCCAAAAATAAATGCATGCTGATTTTCATTTGGTCATCTACTGTTACATTTAGCCTTCTAATTGTCCACTATTTGAAGCATTGTGACAAATAAGTTAAAACAGAGGACACAAAAACTTTGGATATTGCTGTCTTCATTCACTTTGCCCCGATATATTAAAATCTGTGTGGAAAAAAAAAAGACTTTTGAAACACATGTACCAGACACACATTTAGTTACGTCAAGAGCTGATGTGTGAAAAGGGGCACCTCATAATGTGACGATTTTTGCACATCTGATGCTATAATAGGGCTATAATAGAGCTGCAACAGCACCTTCTGTACAGTTGCATAACTAGTGTTAATGCAGGTTTTTCTCCTGCCTTTTTCACTTTAGGTGTTATAATCCCCCCCTCGGTGGTTGTAATATTAAAGCGTCTTTCAAGTTGAGTGGGAACATGATTCAGTGGATAGAAAAGCAAAGCAAACGAAACTAAATTATTAATTTTTTATTTTTTTTATTTTGTATAAATCATTCCATTTTTGCCCTTCCTTTTGGAGATCCAATTTGACAGTAATCCATTATACCCTTAGCATGAAAAAGTTTCATCTCCATTTCAGGTGTTGTAAAATGGTTTTTCAGGTCTGTCATGAATGTGCTGAAGGGAAAGAAGCATGGCTGACCTGCAGGCATCATTTTTTTTAGTCTCACCTCTGCCACTCTTTACTCATTCAAAGCAGGGGAAACATAGAAGGTAAAATCAGATAACCAAGCTCAGTATAGAATTTTCTTTCAAGCAAAGTAAAATCCTAGTAGGCACTGTTGCTGTCCTTAAACTGCAAAAACCAATGAGAAATTCAAAGACCTTTCAGCAATGAATGAGGAAAAAGAGAGACTATTCTGAGTCCATCAGCTGGGTGCATAGTCTAAAGTGCTGCACTTAGACACACCTTTGCATTTCTGTCATCCTCCCACCTTTACATACTAGTTGACATTGCTTCTATTTCCATCCAAATACCATCCATTCAGCACTTTTGCTTTTTCACATTGGGATTTCAAGGACAGGACAGCTGTTAAGATGAGAGGGATGCTGATCTTAAGATCGAGAATACAAGGAGATGGTTGAGAGGGGGTTACAAAGGAAAAAATAGGGGGAGAAAAGGGACAGACAAATGAGATAAGGAATAGCCAGGGAAGGGGCATTTTGCTGCCTGAGTGCCGAGAAGCAAATGGTGTGGGTGTGACTCGCAGGGCACATAAAGCTTTTTGCAAGCATTCTGTTATGCATGGTGTCCAGGGAGAGCAGGCGCAGAAAGCTCGTGGGGACCAGGGTGACAAGATGAACTGTGATATGACAGCTGTCACATGTCACCTTGAGAGGACAAACGGTGGCACCTTGCTGATTCCTGTGAAGTGGTCTGAAAAGACCGCCCCGGCCTTGTGGAAACACTGCTGCAGTTCCAATTCTAAAGGTAGCACTCGGTGAAACAGCCTCTGGGGACGTTAAGTAAACTTACCCAGCGTTGGATTACTTCAATGAAGAACCCAGCATATAGAATATTTCATTCACACCATTGTATGTCCATGAAGAATACCAAAAAGTACCGGTACCAATAAGTATTGCAATATTGCAATTTTATGCAACAAAGAAACTTTTTTTCTTATCATTATTGTTATTATTAATGTACACAAACATGGTAGAAACCCTGCTAATAGCTCTCTGATCCTCCTAAGATGCACAAATGACTG
>OMNW01004371.1:18592-40926 GCA_900303245.1 Selene dorsalis | reverse complement strand
TTTTAATGAATTTCTTTAAGAAGAGTTACGTTCAGCAGCCCATGTTTTATTTTTGACCTCTGATTACCCAAGTCTAAATCTATGACCTCCTCTCCTCTAAGATGCTGTTGAAGGATTCTAGTTTTGAGTGTGTGCCCATTAAATAAAGGACGGTCGTTATAACATGAGCTCTGTGCCCTTGAGAATCGTGATAGGGGCGAAAAGCTGAATTGTGTCTGCTGCCTTTTGCTGCACCCCGTGGTTAGCCTCAACTAGGAGGTCCCTGTGTTCTTGGCGTTTTTGTGGTCCTCCTCGTGTCTTTCTTGACGTCACGCCCAGGCAGAGGAAGATGCCATCTGTTGTCATCGTGGAGACGGGAACAACCCCTGGGGTTCAGAACATGTCTCTCGCCTCCACTTTTAGGCAGCAGACTAAGGAAACGGTGAACAGATCAGATATCAACAGGTATTCCTGGAGCAATCTGGCCGACATAAAGCAAAGCACTCAGAGAAGGAATCATAAAGAAATGATTGATTTAAATAGAAAAAAGTCTCTTTGAGTTTCATTTTTCTCAGTCACCCTTTACTTGCCCTCTTCTCTGACCATGAATCAAAGAGGAAACAAAAGACAGAACAACTTCTTAAAAACCCACTCCTTCTTCACTGCCCCTCATTTTTAAGCAAGGCCACGTGTCGCTAGTCTCCATTTCCCCTCTCCGCCCCCCCTCCCACATCTGTGCTCTGCAGGAATATTTAATGCTGTTGCCCTTGCTGTCTGTATAGATTGTGAATTCCAGTTATGGCACGTCAGAATCATTGGTATTCAGAGCGCAGGGCACAAGTAGCGGATGTGCCGGGCTGAATTGACGTGTTCAGGTTTATTGAAATACTCTCCTCATTCTCTCAGTAATTGCTCACACTCTTGCCTCCACTCTTCTGCTTCCTTCTTTCTCTGTCTCCCAACAGTGCGTTTCTCAATTTCTCTCATCTTATTGCTTGTTTTTTTGTCCCTTTCCTTGTCTATTGCCATTATTTAGTACATCCCTTGTTACTCCCTCCACAACCCCTATTTGCTCATCTTTTGCTATCCACCATGTCTCTGTTACCCTCCTCCTCTGCTTCCTTTCTCTGTTTTCATCTTCATTATCATTCTCCCCACCCCTCACCTCGGCGTACCTCTTTTGTCACCTGTAAGATTGGAGTGGAGGATAACCGAGATTCCATCATGGCTCTCATGAATAGGTTATGCGGATGTCGCTGACACCACTGCACCTCATAAATACACAGCTTATTACCTGCCTCATCTGTGGCACACGTAGAGGACCTCACATTCGTCTCGTCTAACTAGCTGTCTTCAAATATATGGTATTTTTTTAGCGCCGCGCACTGTAGCGCCACAGCAAACACACGCTAATCACTTCTTCGATTCGCCCGTGCTGAATGTCATCCTGAGTTGTCTGTCTCTGAGAACAGACGGCCTTAGCTGAAACAAACATGAGCTGCGTGCTCCATTCACAGCTGCCACCGAGTGAGTCACCTCTCTTGTTGCTGTTGTTCTGTTTCTCAGGTTCCTTCTTCCACTGGGCCTTTTTTTATCTCCTGTGTTCTGACTGACTCTGATTCTAAGTTGTATTTACTGAATCTCTCCATCTCTCTCTTTCTCTCTGAACTCTTCATGGCTGTCCCTGAGAGACTAGTAACTATATGTCTAAGTCTAATTTTAGTACAGTTTTTTTTCTGCATAGATATGTATCCGATACCTAGTCTGGTGAAGCTTGCTCTTCTCGCTTCCTGCTAGCAGTGGTAGAAGTGATACAGAGTTCACTTTAGGATACATCTCGTCCCAGGATGGCTGTGGGGCTGCAGGCAGACCCATGTTGTTAACAAAGACAGATTTATGAGCAGAGTTTCCTTGTGCAGAAACAGTGGAGCTGAACATCACCCTGACCAGTTTAACCTCATAATCATCATAAGACTGTGAAGAGTCTTCTTCTTTTTGTCACTATCTTACGTACAGTTCCATGCAGGAACCAGAGATAAGGAAAAAAGGAGGAATGAGGGCGAGAGTGCATTTGCTGGTAGGCGTCAGTGATTTGTCAACATAAACGGGGGGCACGAGGCTTTCAAACTGACAGGAAAAGATCTCAGTAGATGTTACAGTCAGTTTAATGCCCAGTAGCAGTGCTGCAGGATAAGAATCTTGACATCTTATGCAGCCACGATATGCTAGTGGTCATCTCCAGATGGCTCAACGCCGAATCACAGTTTGACTTGGCTTTGCTCAATGATGCATGTAAGCCACATTGACCACCAGTGAGATCATCTGACCTTGCATCCCACTGCCCTGTCTGTGTCAATGCCCAGACAGCAGCGTGTGCTTTGTCACTGTTTATTTACATTCATTAATATTCAGTATCCGATTCCCGTACTTCCAAATCTTTGTGGTTGTTTCTGACGCATCGATATCTCCTGCTCGTTTTTCATGTGCGCCATTAACCGGAGAGCTGGAGCACATCTAGCACTTATAGACATCACCATCATCTCTGGAGTCGAATATAAGAAAAGACATTCTTGTTGGAATGTGCTCACATTGTAAATGGGATGTAATGAGGTGGGAAACAAAGGCTGTGCATGGGTGAATCGAGTGTCAGGGGTGGGTATCAGCACTGAGGAACGGGCTAATGTTCAAGGAAGGATGCGAGCGAATATGATTGTTGATGGATAGATGAAGAGAGTGTGGGGGAGAGCAGAGGGGCTCTATCTGCCTGCTGCCTCTCCCCATAGGAACAGCTGTCTCTCAGACTGCAGCAGATGTAGATTCACAGAAGGTGGAGAGGTGGTCTGACAACTCCCTTGGTCTTTCCTCTACTCTGCTTTTTGGCTGTTTGGATAAAGCATTTAACAGTGTCAGTTAATTTCAATGCTTGTTATTACACTCTACGTAATGTAGAATAATGGCCTCCTCTGTCCCACTTCAGTGGTCAGCATTGTAGGATGTGTTCTCTACCCTCTGCCGTAGCCAGCCACTGTGTGCTGTCTGAACTGGAAGCTCCTGCAACGAGCAGTTTAAATTTGATCAGTCCCAGGCTTGTCTGTTGGACAGAGCTGTTTTTCAATTATTGTGTTTCTATTTGTTTAACTCTCCAAGGCTTCTAATGGGTAATAGATTGACGTTGGCTGGTAAGAGTTCGTCTGGCTGCCTGATTTGTGTTGATTAAACAGTGGATATAGAGGAAACAGAAGGTAATCAATTGTCTGGGTCAAGAGAACACCACTCTTAAAACACATGAATGTAATAACCCAGCCAGATGTAATCAATGTGTTTTAAATGAAATTAAAATGCAACAGTGCTTTTAAGATGTGACAGATTTTTTAACTGTTATTATAAGATTGCGTAAACAATTTTGACATCTTTTTAACCTTTTGTAATATCACTTAAAATGGTACACTCTAATGTAGTGCTATTCAGTACTTGTACTAACTAAAAAACATACCTACGTGTTCAGAACCTGTAAAAATGAATTTCCCAAAAGAGACAATAAACTAACTAGTTTCCATTACAGTTGATGCTACATTCATGCATACGAAAGACATTTAATTATTCAGGAATGTATTACATCACAATGATTTATTGAAAATGACAAGTTTGAGAAAATTATTCAAGTGACATTCACTTGGGATTCTCAGCTAATGCTTGAACACTAAAAATTATGAAATCGCAATTACAAAGTGGGGCATGGAGATCAGTTGATGGGAATATTTACCAGGCAGAAGGGGTTTTGCCAAAGTGCCAAAGTTAATGCAAACGACTTAACGCAAATTACTTTTAACACAAGTACTGTAATACATCCATGGAAGTGATGCAGCAGTAATGTGTGGATGGCAAGACAGACACGGGTCTTTTGAATGGCAAGTTCAACTTGGTTAAAGGCATAAAGGCTTTTTCTCTTCAATGGTAAATATATATTCAGTATTCAAGGATGTCACCTTTCTTTTCAGTATCTCCGTATCTCTGTGTTGTATTGATTGGTTTCAGATCCAGGATGAAAATAGATGAATGTATGGTAACATTTTCTCATTTTCTGTCCCATTTCCCTTTGTATTAGTGTGCTATAGTTTCAGTTAAACATTCCACTATGTTGTAAAACGATGCGTTTCATCTTACTTTGAATAGAAATATCAGGAACATTAGGCTCCAAGTGGTTGGATAAAACTCTAAGCTCCCGTTTGCTGAATTTCTCATGAACTGATTATCGTCTCTCTGCATGCTGAGATCCAAGACCTTTTGTACAAGAGTTTCAAATCCCACATGTTTTACTGCTGATGTATCTAACCTAGTTTTGGTCTCAACTCCAAAAGCTTGCTTCACACTCTGGCCCCATGTTGGGTTCATTTAAAGGATACTGTGCGCGATTATGTGTGCGTCATGCGGGCATAGGTACGTTTGCATGCGAATGCGAATGCGTGTGTGTTTTCTCCCATCGTAGCAAATTATCTTCCTTATTAATTTCGACACACAAGGAAATTAACTTGTTCTCTGCTTGAGGCTACATCTAAATTAGAAGCATTGGGCTAATCCAGAAATTTCAAGGGCTTGAGCGACTAAGCCTTCTTTAGGCTCAAATAACCAAATAAAAAAGTCTGACATTTCTAAGTGATTTATCTCACTGGAGGTTATCGGGCAGCATTTCATTGCTCTGTAACCGGTGCAACCTGTTGTCACCTTTCTTTTCTGTATCTCTGTATCTCTGTGTTGTATTGATTGGTGTGAGATCTGGGGTGAAAATAGATGAACACAGTTCATCTTTACAAAGGATTTTCTGTTGATAAATTCAGTTTGTTCACATGTTCATGTTCTCTGGTCCATTGTTCCACTCCCTACCT
Organism: Selene dorsalis; assembly: GCA_900303245.1. Classification (NCBI taxonomy): domain Eukaryota; kingdom Metazoa; phylum Chordata; class Actinopteri; order Carangiformes; family Carangidae; genus Selene; species Selene dorsalis. The sequence continues at coordinate 36,064 of OMNW01004371.1, read as the reverse complement.
CTTCCTAAGAATCTGTGTGTATCTTCCTCATATTCCCCTCTGTCATCCACTCCTTTGTTCAGCCTGGCTGTGTTTGTCTGTGGTCGGCTGTGTGTGATGTGGGAAAGGCAGGCTGACTCTCCAGAGAGCTGACGGCAGCTTCCAAACACAAGACATTTGACTGCGGTGTCAGAGGAGGTGTGTTCAGATACTTGACTGCTGCTCAGACAGGCCTCTGGGTTCAGCAGTCAGCCCAGACACAATGGAGCATGGGAGGGAAGGAGAGAGGAGGAAGAAGAGCAGGTTAACAGCTGAGACAACCTTGTACTGTGCTGTGTGCTGCCCACTGGGAGGTCTATTGAGTGAAAGCTCACTGTGCTTCAGTGGTTTCAGTACAGCTTGGTTTTGTGCTGAACACAAGCATTATGTTGAATGTGGATTCAATTCTCTTATTTTAATTATTTATTTCTTCCTGTGGGGTACTTGTCTCGGGTTCAGAAATGCCTCGGGGGTGTTTTTGTTGTTCTTAGATTTTGATATAATGGAGTCGGTAAATGCAGAGTCAAGACACTCTAATCCCATCTCATCTCCATTCCTTCGGCTTTAAGGTCGTAAACGGAGCCGATTTTACTGCAGTTCGTCCAGGTTACAAAAACAGGTCTCTTTCCTCGGGTGTCTCACCATTTCCCAGAGTTATGCCAAATTATGTTTGTTTTGACAGACCAGCTCACACATGTCATGGGAGATTAGCATCAAAGCCACTGGGTACAAAAGAAGCTCTGCTCTAACGATTGTGTGCTAGTGACTAGGTCCTCGTTTATAGTTGCAACGATCCCTGCCCCTTGCAGTCTGCTGCTGTTAATTCGTGTTAAGTTAATTCATGGTGTAATACGTCCCTAATGCACAGAGATTCTTTAGTCAAGCACTCTTATCAGATGTGGTTTTAAAGTTGCAATGGGCAAATATCTAATGCCCCAAAAACGGCTCTAAACCTTAACTCCAAAAGATGACATTTACACAGACTGAGCTCTTTCTGCATGAGACCATTATAGTTAATTTGCTTTAATGGTCAAATTACATGGACATCAACCTTGAGGTGCCCATTGAAATGGTGTGTGGCCACCCGCCCCAGCATGAAGCCAATCTTCCCAACCTGACTGACTTATCTCTGCAGGGTTAATCAATAATTAACCATAAGACATGCTGTGATGAGGACAGTAACGCCTACCTTTTAGAGATAACACCTTGCACCATCGCTCAATTCACCCTCTCTAATAGTGCAGAATGCATGTACAGCTGGCATCCATGAAAAGTTGAATCACTTTAAGTTTTCTGTTTTTTTTGTTTTGTTTTTTTTTCCATTTCAACCATGACAACCTTTTTTTTTTGACAACAGCCCCTGGAAAATCATAAATCTTCAAAAGGTTCACTTTTCTAAAGCTGCGATCAGCCTTGTTTTCCACTTGACTGCTATGTACCATTGATCTTATCTTCCTGGGGTTCTTAGAAATGTTCACATAAACCCAAGTACTCAAGACATTTTCTCTACCTGTGGGGGAGCATGCAATTCCTCAAGCGAAGCCAAAGCATGAAAATAACCATAACTGCATGCTTTTAGAGTCAGATGTGTCTGTCTTTGCTGTCAACACAATGCGAGTGCATCCATCTCCCGAATGTGCTGAAATATATTTCACAATGCAGAGCTTGATAATCCAGTTTAGTTTTCATAGCAGAATAAACCACTGGTTGCATATTTACAGCTGTGGTGCAGTTAACCTTCTGTAGGGAATCAACACACCAGCTTCACAATGACATCAAAAGCGTTTAACATTGTTCTTACAGGGAATGGTACTGATCGATCTTTTCATTTTTTTCCCCATTGTGCTCACTACAGTTTCTGTTTAATTCATTTTTTTCAATCTCTACTGAGAAAACCAGATTCCCATACATGCATGGTCCTATCCTGTATTTGTGCTGAAGTTAACTTCACATCACAAGTATATCTGTCATGGTCTCCTGAGGTAGATCACGTGAACATGAATAGATTCTCTGTTGATATACCTGCATTATTTCATCCAGATACTTCGTGGGCTTATACCAGTCATAACTAATAGGTTTCACTTCTGTTCAGTTTCCTGAGCCCTTCTCAACATGCATGCAGTTCACCGAGCATGCCTGTGGCAGAGGATGACTAGATGAAAAGACTGTATCTAACTGTCACCATCTATCAATAACAAATAGGTGTTTCTGAGCCATGGCTCTTTGAAGAACTGAGGCAAACTGGTGTGTACAGAAGATATGGAACAACTGTCGATGACACAAATCAGCTCTATCTCTCCACAACTGTGATGTTCCCCCCACTGGAGGTTTCTCTTTGTCGCACTCCTCCTCTTTCTCCTGTCTCATCCCATATCCATAGCAGAATCTAGGTTACTTCTCAAGATTGTACTAGGAGTATTTTTCCTGTGTGTCTTCACTTTCTTTCCTTGTTTTTGGTGATATAATTTCATAATTTGAAATTAAATGTTATGGCAAATCCAAATTAAAGTGGACCTTTTAGAATCGATTCAGAAAATTTTACTCTTTCATGCTATTTTTTTTCTTTTTTCTTCAGAAAGCTGCTGATAGATTTGGAGTGGGCGTTATGCGGCTATCTGTTATTGCTCCTCTGGCCATGTTCATACCTGGCATCGACATGCGTCTTGGGTGATCCAATTGGACCGCTCTAAGCACAGGTGTGAAAGCAGACATGGATGCGTTTGAGATCTGATCGCTCTGACAGCCTGTGCTGCATGTAGCCATGTTCTTTTAGCAGTGGGAACACAACTGTGTCCTGGGCTACATTAAAGACCTCTCACTAAACTGTTGTCTTCTGCCATATGTGGCTGTCCAATCCGTCCTGTCATAGTTTTAATACAGGAGGTTTCTTTTTGTAGTCATTTATTATATACTATTTCAAATGGCTAAAACTTTATTTCGTTATGGAGCTGTGCACAGTAAGCCCCCTCTCTCTGTCTCTCTCTCTCAGGGACCTCAGTGAGTATCTAAAGATGTAACGAAAATGGAAGCTGTCAACTGATCAGCTATGCCTCTACAGACAAAACTTTGATATGATAATATAGAAAATGAGTTTTACTGCATACCTTCAGAGAAGAGGGACTCTGATTACCCACTTGGTGTTGTATGGCATGTTTCCTGTAAATGAAATGTTACAACATCAATCTGTAGGACAAAAACAGAAACAGTTCACAAGTCCAATCTTTGTTTCATGGAGACTATTTGTGTTCCTCTCTTTTTGTCGTACTGCATCTTTACCACAAAATAATCCCAGAGCTGCTCATTAGAAATGGCCTTTCCTCCCTACTGGTCTTCCAGAGCTCATAACCCACAGCTGCCATGTTGTTCAACCAGAGCTTCCCCCAGCTAACCACCCCACTGGGGACAAGTGAGGGCCACTCACTGCAATACCAGTCACAGTAGCCGCAACAGCAGCAGGCGCATGAAATAATGAGAAAATTGAACAATGTCTCAGTTGAATCTGTCGAAGAATCAATAGCATGCACCAGTGTGTCGTAGCCTCTGTAGCAGTGTAGATGATTATATCATAATTACATATACATATGAGAAATAATTCTCCTACTGCCATCTGTTAGCAAAGTTATCTTCATGAAGACTTAAGCATTTCTTAGATCAAATGCCCTTTATAACACAATTATTCCTAAAATATATGAATGACTGATTTAATGAATGGCAGAATACATGCAAATCCTGGTATATCTTTTGTCTAATTCTCCCCATACTAATAAGTGGAACTAAATATTCATCTCTATTTCAGAAACAGTGCTTTTATTTTTCATAAATTAGTGGCCGTATGGGAATATGAGTTCATGATCTTCATCATGATTGTTTTTGCATCTTCTGTGTCCCCTTGTAGTGTGTACGTGTTTGTTGTATCTTGGCTTTTACATCTCAAAGATGAAAGAACACAATATCTTGCTGCTTTCCAAAACCACATCAAAACCTTTAATCTAGCTGGAATTATGATGTGTCCATTGAGTATAAGTGTTATTTTTAGCGTGTTTTTGCCCTAGCCTGTGATCAGAGTGATTTGGATTCAAATGAGCTTGGCTATGCTAACACAAGTCTTTCACAGTCTTTTCAATCAGTGCAGCTGCAACTTGAAGTGTGTGAGCTCAGAATAGCTCAAATAATAGGACAGTGTTCATCCCATGTGTCTATCTGACTGATGCCTGGACAGATCCTGAAGATAAATCGGTTAATGTGGTGATTAAGGAACCACTACTCTGTCCGACTAACAAGATTTGACAAGGCTATGAATGTACTGAACACTCAAGATTTAATTTTTTTTTTAAATAAATCAGTCTGTTGTCAGTGTTATTTTCCCTCCCTTTCCATCCTTGCAGTTTAAAGGTGCTGCCCCACTGTATTATTTTAGATGAGTAGCACAAATGGCAATTACAGCAAATGCCAGCCATATCATTTGCATGTAAATTGTCTTTTTTATTTATCCAAGGTCAGTTTTAAACCTAACCCCAACCCTCAATCTTGTGTTTGTTTTGTTTGCTTACAAACATGTGCCTCGGTTGAACCAACTGATATGCTGCATATTTTCATCTATAAACACTGGTTTACATTACAGCAGCAAAGTGGCAGTGTCATTCAGCAGGCTTACAGTCGTATAATAGGAATTATAAGTTTGAAGGACATATTGACAAAAGATTCAAGATTCAACAGTGTTTATTCAGTGTGTTTATTTAGTCATGTGTACAGAAGAAAGCAAGTTTCCCTGTACAATGAAATTCTTATTTTGCTGTCCACAAAAATGCCAGCATAAAGGTAAAAAGATAAAAGAGCAGCATAATATAACAATTTAAACAACAACAGTAATAATAATAATACAAAACTAAAAGGTAAACACAGATGGAGGTATAGTTGTAAACAACCAGAATGTGTATTTATGTGCAATATGTGTATAAACGATAAATAATGTGAAAATTGTGCTTGTGCAAACTGAAGGTGCTGTTGTATGAGGTAGTGATTGTTGACTCCTATTTAGTTGTTTAGGAGTCTGATGGCAGAGGGGAAGAAGGTTTTTCAGTCTGGAGGTACCTCTGTCCTGAGGGCAGAAGTGAGAACAGTTGGTGCTGGGGGTGGGTGGGGTCCTTGAGAATGGAGGCAGCTCTCCTGCAGACTCTCTGCTGGCAGATGCTCTGCAGAGAAGGTAGTGGAGTCCTGGTGATCTTTTCAGCAGTCTTCACCACTCTGCAGGCGTTTGTGATCCATAGCAGAAGCGCTGCCATACCAGAGGGTGATACAGCTGGTCAGGATGCTCTCGACAATACAGCTGTAAAAGTTCCTGAGGATTTTTGCTGACATCCCGAACTTCCTCAGCCTCCTGAGGAAGTACAGCCGTTGTTGGGCTTTCTTGATCAGTTGTGTGGTGTTAAATGCCCACGTGAGGTCCTCGCTGATGTGGACTCCCAGGTACCTGAAGTTGCTCACCCTCTCCACTTCAAGCATAGTGGCCGTTGAGGTCTCCTCTCCTTTCTCATGTCCACTCCCATCTCCTTAGTTTTGTCTGTGTTGAGGGTGAGGTTGTTGCTTTTTTGAAAATTTGTATTGACTGCTGGGACACTCTGCTGGGATGTCCATGTACAGTGTACAGATATATGATATGCTCAAGAAAACTTGGCATACAGTAGCCATTGGAGGGAATACAATGTATATCACCTCATCAGAAATGACCGGGAAGAATAATGATTCTGAGTCCAGACTGATGAGGAAGCGACAGGTAATTGATGCAGCACTTCCTCCTTTTTGTGGGAGTTGTTCCAAGCTGATACGGCTCACTGTCTTTTCATACCCACCAGCATGGTGCGACTAAAACAATCAAGTGTGAAATACAGCAGAGCCTGAGTAGATGTGTGGAGGTGCACTCCATTGCTGTTATTGTTGGCTGAGCTATTTGTTAAAAATTTCTGTGTTTCTTTTGTAATTGCCTTGTTAGTTATTTGATTAATTTTGCCAGTGTTGCTATTTTTATCGTTACATCAATGTTTTCCTGCATTACAGAAAATGGAAGCAGTCTAAAAGGCCTAATTAATTATTGCTGCTAAATCTGGGGCCAAACCTTGGGCTAAACCTTCAATAAATACACACAGTGTAAAACGTTGATGCTAACAAATTTCCTCAGCCGTGGACAGTTTTAGTATTCCAGGAATACCAACACATGTATTTGCACTCGCCGCTAAATACATTCTTCTAAATCTGTAGAATACATCCATTCCTTTCTTTAATCTGCCCTCAGCAGACAAGGATTTTCTCTTGTGTGAGTCTGCATATCTTAGTCACCTCCATATAAAGCCAGTTATTTGCTGTAAATAGCCAGCCCCCTCCAGGGAATACTTTATGGTGTGTGACAGCGGGGATGGCTGCTGTACTTTAGTCTGCTCTTCAATCTGTTTCCTCTCCTATAAATTGTTTGCTTGCTTTTCTGTGGTCTCTCAAAATATTGGATTTAAGTCGTTAAACTCAGAAAGTGATGTAAAATAAAAAAGAATACACAGGTCAGTATTTCCTGTTTATCATGCCACATTTAAAGTAATTGTGTGTATTCATTAACTGTGTGTAAATGCTTTGGAGCTAAGGAAACTAATGACTGTAAAACAGAGTTGTTTTTTTTCCAAAAGGAATGATTACAGGTAACATCAATAACAATATCATTATTAGTAGATCATACTCTGCATGATATCCACATGAATCAGCACAAATCTTCTCAGAGTAAAGGAATGTTTAATTTTCCCAAGCAATGCTTCATATGGTAATCATTTTATCAGTTGCTACAAAGCCTTTAAGTGCTACAATGATTAAAAGAGAGCATGTTGGAAAATACAATTCTATTCTTCCAGTTTTAGAAACTGTAGACAATAAATGCTCAGGCCAACAAATACATCATAACACAGAGGCAAAGTTTTGTGCTGTTTTTTTATATCGACAAAAGGCCATGACAGGACCATAAAGCAGATGTGACACACAACCTTCATCCCGAGGCAAGTAAATGACTCACCTGTTTTGTGAAAGCACTGACTTTTCGTGACTGAATTTTTATTCTGCTCTGCCCACATCCACGCAGGAGTTGACCATTAAAAACATTTCCAGCACTTAGCTGTAATTGTTCTAAAGATCACAGCTTCACATCGGTGCATAACAAGCCACCAACGCTCGTACTCAACATGCTGCTCTCACAAATTCTGAAGTTTAAACAGCCCCTCACAAAACACAGCTGCAGGGGCAGTGGAAGCAGTCCCAGCAGGTAGACAGCTCTGACATGAAACAGGCTTTAGGGATGTGCAGTGCTCTCGGCGTTGTTGCAGCTTCTTTAATGGGACCGATACTCTTGACTTTTTAAATGCAAGGGGAAAAGCACAACAATGGAGAAAGGCAGAGGAGTATGAAATTGTTTGTGTGAAAACATTTCCTAATACTCTTGACAAGAAAATGAGTTTTTTCTTATCTGGCATGTGGAAATGCGTTGCCCTCAGCAAGTGACCTTGTTTGTGCTTCTGATGTTCAGTGTACTGTGTGGACTTCAAGCAAATTAATTTGGAGCTTTACAACTCTGTGTCCTCTTTTGAAAGGAGTCGTCGTGCTTCAAGTGGAAGCCATTTTGATGTTGAGGATCCCATGAAATATTAAAAACCTCACCTCTCTACAAAGCACCACACAATAGTTAGTGTTTGACTGTGACCATGAAGAATATCTGCAGAGCAATCAGAACACAGATTCCAGAGTCTTATAGAAATATGTGACACCCCTGAAGGAAAACATTTGTTCATGCATTTAAATAGGAATATTATTATAATGATGGATACATCTACTTATATATTCAGCTTTTCTGGCACTCTGTTAACTCCTCCACATGGTATAGAACATTAGCCTGTAATTGGTTTGAAGGTGTTGAGGGCTGCACGGACCCCTCGCTGTTCGCTCTCCTTCTCATGGCGGTGTCGACTGGCTCACCAGGCTGAAATGTCTTTAACTACAGGATGGATTGTCATAACATCTGGTACAGATGTTCATGAAATCCTAATGGCTTTTCTCAAAACTGCTTAATGGCAGATTGAATAACACTAGAGAACTGTCTGTTATTTCATTGCGAGGGCGGTGCACGACAATTTCTGTCATTTCGAGGAACCTGCAATGCAAAATTCACATCAACGTCACGCAGTGGTTGGTCCGACATTTATCAGTCCAATCTGTGGCATTGTCTTATTTGACGTTACACAGCCTGACTGCAGGCTTTAGAATTGGCACCACTTTTCAGCCCATTAGCAACAACACTAACAACGGTTCAGCCTGGGCAGACAAGTCATGCATGCCACCACAGCTGATTGTCAGTTGATACAGACTGTTGCATTCAGACAAGCTGATCTGTTTACTCTGTCAACTCTTCATTCATTCCTCCTCTTTCACCCTCCGGTTCTTTCCAACTGGGTTTTTTACTAATCACGTTACTGGATGTGGTATTTTTCTCTAGGCTTGTCTCTTTAAAATTCTGTATTTCATATCTCAGTGATATGTCAGCGATCTGTCAGTGTCTGTTTAGTTGTGCTCCGATGCCCCCGGGGGGATTCAATGTTGCTCCCCCTCCCTCTGTGTTCAGTATTCAGTGTGAACTATGGGGACCACAGGCTCCATCGCTAAACACAGCTGTATAACTATTGCTGCAGTAGTGGGAATGTGTGTTGGAGTGAATGAGTCTGGTGTCTACAGAATGTAAGGTAACCAACAAACCACTTTCCTAAGAGCCCAAATTGTGCTCCATTTAAATAAAATGAATTAATAAGTGGAAGTAGAATGAAGCACCCCAGATTCTGATCTGCTATCAGAAAACAGTGTCTTACTGAGATCGCACAGCTTCTGCCACACGGCCAGACCTCAGTGGACTGTTGTAAAATCACATGCGTGCATGAAAGTGCATGAGACTTCAGCTCATGTGTGCTACAAGGTGAGATCTTCAGGTCCTGAGGGTTAGGTGCACTACATCAAATGTAGTACAGAGCCATTTCTGTGTTTAATTGTGCAGTGTGTTTGAAGGAGCTTACTTGAGCAGAAAATTGAATAGAAAACACTTAAGTCAACAGACTCATACATTATCATTTGAGAGCAGAAGTGGGGTTGGCGACAGGGTGGCTTCTGCAGAGATGAGAGATTACACAAGAGGTTCTTTGAAGGATGTCGTAGTAGTGAGCAGACAAAAGCAGTTTTATACTTGATTGTTTCAGATCATTCCAGTGTGCAACCTGAAAAACAGTCAACCACTTTCCTCCCCCTGTGCCTCTGATAATAATGTTCACCAGAATATTCATGATTCAGGAGTTTCCTTAAAATATCTCATGCATAATCATAACATCTCACATTGCCTTCATGCTGTGAACTCTTGCTTTATCTCAATCCAGTGGTCTTTTTCTTGGATGCAGTTTCCTGTAAATTCAATATTTATTCCTTCCTCTGGAGCTTAGAGCAAACTTGCCTTAACAGTGCCAGAACTTTTCTTCAGTAAAACATCCCAAAAGAACTCATCTGTAATTTCAATGAAGCTCTGTGCTTCAATTATTTAAGCCAAACTGTTTCAGGTACACTTAATGTACGCAGCTTACGCTTAAGCTTAATGGAAGCAGCAGCACAGAAAATAGTGTGGGACTTTATGTAAAAGAAGAAATACTAAGTAAGTTATCTGCATACAGGTCATTACTTGGTATGGTAATGGTAAAAGCAGTTTGGAGAAAAAAATCTGGTACTAGAAACTACACCTCACAATATTAATGTAATCTAATGCATCATGCCAGACTAAACATTTGTGATAGATCAACTTTATTCTAAAGAAACATGTAGTAGTCATCCACTGGAGCAGGAGGGACTCTTCATGCTGAGCATGAACATGTCGAGTGTTTCTCAGAGTTGATTGCTTTTCACTGAAATGACCCCATACTTTCAGTCATTCCTTATTATTTTTCTTTTCTATTAATACAGGGTAAAATATTAGCCATAATTGATGAGGTGATCCTCTTCGGGCCGAGCTCATACCGAGACATTGAATCTGATTGATTTGTCATTCCCTTGTTGGGAAATTGTTTTGACTTATGATGGAGCCCTCATCCACAGCCATCACCGTCACCCATAATGTCCTGTAATGAATAATGGAACTTTTCATTCTTTCCATCTGTCTTCTCTGTGGCACTGTATAGATTAATACGGCCATTGAACCCTGTGTTCGATAACCCATTTACTTTACCTCGTCTTTCACTTGGCTTTTTCATGTCATAAACCTGCGCGGTGAGGTAGAAATACACTCAGATGTCTGTGATTTTATGTAATTATTTTAATTATGCTCATTTTCAGTTGTTCTCCATCCAACAATCACCCTTTGTCCATAACTCTACGGTGTGTTTTTTCCTTCTTAAATCATAGCATTACATAGACCCTGTGGATCTGGAGATCAGGTTAAATGCTCACAGCCCTATTCATTAATATAACATGTTAACAAACCTGGGCTTGCAGCCATCACCGTCCCATCCATTTGAGTCTAGATTTATTGCGGTGAGACTCTGTGGCTGCTGTGTCTAATTGCTCTTTTGTCTCGAGTCCTCCTGAGGTACAGACACTGGGAACATGCAGCTTAGTTAGAAATCGTTTTACTTAATGCTTAGTGTCTTCTCTTAACTCTGCACACCAGTAACCATGCAAGTGGATATGCATTTACACTTATGTCTCTTTTTTAAGTATAATTTGGGGCTTTTTGCCTTTAATTGACAGGATAGTTGAGAGAGACAGGAAACAGGGAGGCAGAGAAAGGCCCGCCGAGTTTGGGATTCAAACCAGGGCCGACTGCAGTGATAACTGTAGCCTGTAGACTGTACATAGGCCCGCTCAACCCACTGAGCTATAGAAATTGTAAATAACATTTCAATCTCAGTTCATTTTTCTTTTCACCATTTTTTTTCTCCAATTGTACCAAAAACTTTCATCTTTCAGTATCTACAATATACGGAGTGCACTGGAGGTGTAGGTCAGCTCTGTGTCGTCCAAGAAGTGAAGCTAGCTATTATTTATCTATAAAGAAGCATGTTCCTTTTGCTTTTGCGCCATCAGTCATTTTAAGGGCACTTTTTGTGTTATTTCTTTTCAAACAGCTTCACACAGTCCTAATAATTCATTAACTTTCATTCACCTTATTTTAATTAAGTAGGAAAATGAAGTCTGTTTAGAAAAAAGAAGCTAATCTTTATTAATTGGGCTTTCTGTGCTGCTGCCTAGCTGAAGGGGTTGTTATAAAACATTCTCTGAAGTCACATGACACTTCATTTATCATCAGCTGGAAACCTTCCCTTTAGTGCTGAGCCCCACACATGCGTACATACACACAAATACACACAAGAGACTGTGTCAAGCTGAAATCAGTTCACAAATCACTCTCTAGCTGGCATGCGATTTCCCATCTCTGTCTCTTGGGGTTTGATACACGTCTGGTGCAGTTCATCTGTCCTCAACAATGGAAAAAGAGATTTCCTGCGTGTTCAGCTCAGCAGCCGTCTCCCAGCCAGGCACCTATTTTGGAAGCTGAACCTTGTACATCTGAGTGTGATAGTCATGGGCAGGTCAGCCTTTAGGAATTATGAACACCATTTCCAGCGCTGCCAACATGGTGTTGGGAGGGATATCTGTCATGTTGCTTTTGCTGGTGATCTCACCTGTGGCTTTTGTCCGAGCTGGCTCTCCTGCAGCAATGCGTTGGCTGCTGACCCCCCCCTCTCTCCTCTTCATTAGCAGCTATCCCATCCTGAACCTCTCTCAGTGCTTCAGCTGCCACAGCAGACGCAGCACTGATTGAAGCCTGGAAATACACTTTACAAATTAATTGGGCAGCTAATCACACTGGCTGGACTGTTGAGCTTTCCCATGTGTATTTTCTTAAGTTTAAAGGTACTCTGTTTTGCTAATAATGCTAATTTTTGCTAATTTGCCCGCATGATTTTTTTGTGTTTTTTTCTGTTCAGAGTGTGCACAGGGAGGAGGGGCTTCACACAGACAGGTCCATCAATGTGTTTGAGAATGACAGAGACTGAAAAAGGGAGAGAGATTGATGTTCGGGGTAGGGTATAAGATGCCAAGTTTAAATGTATTGTAACACATTTATGTATAACTACATTTAAACTGCATTGTTTTGCATACAAGTCAGTAACTTAATTGTAATACTTCATCCCACTTAGGGATCAGTTGTAGACCTTGGCATCCCCTGGATCTTGGGCCAGGGGACTTGTCCGTCCAGCTTGGTGGTGGAGCACAGCATATCTCCTGTCAGAGATCCTCAAGCCTGTCTCGAGCCGGAAGCCTGACCACTCTAGGTTATCTTTGTAACTGTAATTAAAGGCAGCTGAGGTGAACTGAGAAGAAGAGGCATTCTTTTTTCATGAGGGAACAGGCAGCTCTTTTTATCTCCAGCCTTAGATCAACAGGTGTTAGATTTTTCTGAGGGCTGCTGTTTGTGTATTTGTATGTGTGTCTGAGAGCAAGAGGAAGAGAGAGGGAGACAGAGAGAGGTGGGTTGGGATGGGGTGTGTTTGGGTAGGTTGGATGGGGAGGACAGTGCTGATGGGTATCAAGGCTAGTATTTATGTGCATTTTTAATTAGCCCAGACCAAAAACTTGTTAATTTGACTGTATTTGTGATTGCCTGCCAAGGTTTCATCATAACACCCGGCTACAAAAGCAAAAATATTCTCACATTTATGCATTATATCATTTCTCACAGTTGCATGTCTCAAATTGCTACTGGCCATGTGTCAAAAATTAGCATATATACATAATCCACTTATGCCGCTTTGCTTGGTTGGTGCATGGCCGTCCATACTAATTACATGGACTCTGGTTCACCGTGATGGCACATCAGTGCAGCTGCCTGGGAATCAAGTGGCAGGTCCTGTGGGTATGTTGATGCCCTTTGAGCTTCTAAATCTCTCCTACAACTACCTCTGCTGCTGCAAACCCAGGTCATAGGTTAGCTGGGTCTTATTAGAGCACTGCCAGAGGCAATAACCAGAGTCATATTGCCTGATAATTCTCTCTTTGGTAAAGCCTGGGTCTCCATGATAACAGCTTAAGACTACAAAGCAGAGCTTGGTTTCTTAACGTTACTTGGTTTGCGGGAATCGTAGGATTTTGGCGATTTATTTTTTTTGCTGTTGTGGTGTCACTTCTGTTTTTAACGGTTGAAAACAAAACAGCTCTGTGCGAACACAAAATGTTTAAAGACAGTCTGACCCATTTAAAGAAAATGAATTTATTGCCTACTATGAAAGTGGTTTCTCTCTGGGTTCGTCTGAATGTTTTCAGCTCATTAGCCTGCTATGTGACTTTTTAGTTCTCAGCACAATAAATACAATTAATTTTAACTGCTGGTTTGTACCAGGAGTGATTTTAATTAGCAATGTCTTTATTGTACTGGGTCCCTGCACTTGCACTGCACAAACTTCATCTCTTTTATGTGCCTCCTGTTTTGCTCCTTGGGAGAGGCTTTCAGCTATTAATGTATACTACCAGTTTATAATCAGGTTGAGAGGGAATAAAACAAGATGCCAAAGACTTTCTACTCTGTGCAGAGTCAACAAGTAAGAAACAAAGATCTGTATCACTGTTCGCATTTTTTTTCCTTTGTTTCAAATATTCATTGCTACGAGGCTCCTTCCAGTCATGCTCTGGCACTGAAACTGCAGTGTGATCTAAGTTTCAGTGGGAGGGTTTGATTTGAACATTACCCTACACTCCATCAGTCTGTGCATGTTCTGCTGAAGGAGATTGTCTCAACTGTCTGATCAGAGATTCGTCCATCACCCCCCGCAGCTCTTATTGAACCAGAGCCCTGGAGGATTGGAGAAGTTAGCTCCAACTGCAGCTTGGAGCAGTGGTTTTGATTGATGGCATCACTTTTATTGCTCTGGTGGGAATGCTAACATAGACAACTGACCTGTTGCCTTTACTGACACATTCTGTCTGGTGATTGGCAGGTGTCTGTGGCTGATATGCTTAGACATGCAACCCTTGCATTAACCTCGTGCCGCCACCCTCCCCTCCCCCCCCTGTGGGTTTTGGGGAATGTTTAGGTTGATATTGAGCTGCCAGTGGAGTGGCAGTTGGTCCTGACGTTCATGCTTCACCTCTGGTCTCTGGAGCTTGCAGCCCAGCCAGCCGTTTGTAATTAAAAGCGCTTAAAGACAGATCAAGCTCTTTCCTTTTCTCTCCACTGAAGATGGCAGAAGACTGGAAAGAAATCCGCTAGATACCTCGGACCACCAACCTCCAGGGAGAGCTCCTTCATTCTTAAGCCTGCAAAAACAAGTCGTTCAGTTTTTGCCCTTAATTGCATCCCAGGATAATAAACAATGTGGGTTTAGCGCTGATTTTTAATCAGTTTTACCATGGAACTACTCATCGTTATAACTGCCCTCAAAGTTTTACTTTTTCTCCTGCTCGCATATTTGTTCTTGTGTTCTCATGCACAATTCACTTTCAGGGTAAATTTTTCCCATCATGAAAAATCCCGTCTGTGCTTCTGTTTCACAGGAAAACAGGAAAACTACCTACTACCCCCAAAGCCAAATGCGATATGCAGTAATCACAGGCAATCATCAGTCTGCTCCAGGATTGTTTCCTCTAGTCTTGGCTCTCCCTGAAGAAGCATCCAGCCAAGCCCCAAATCCCAAATCTGAAACACAAAGAGAGACAGAAAACAAAGTTTTGACAATGCAAAACCATTATTTTGTGTCCAATCAAAGAAGTTCAAAATCTTTTCTTGTTGTTTCACCATAGATTTGTATGAAATGGTACCTTGTCAACATGAAAAATTGACAACAATCTTGGGCTGAAGGGGATCTGGAGAGAAACTGTGTTTGCAGAAACAACTCTCAAGAGCTGCTGACATGCTTAACCCCATCTACAGCAAGACACTGAATTCAAAGCATGAACTGTGATTTTTGTTTTTCTATATCCACCTTGACAGTGTTGCGGGCAGAAGAGCCTACATATCTATCAGGGGCTGACAGATAGCCACTCGTGAATGCCACGACCTAGAAACCGCCATCCATGACCTTCATGTTGCCTCTGCATCTAGGTGGACAGAAGCCATTCTCTGCTTCAAAGCTTTTTAAAATTGAGGTCTTGAAAGGTGGAACTTATACGTCTGAAGCCAAAGAGACCCTAAAAATTTCACCCAACAAAAATCCCCACCTTGAAATACCCAAGTCTTCCTTTTCAGAAAGAAACAGCAGCACAAAGCGAAGACTATTAGCATAGAGAGAGCCTGGCTGTCAGCAGAGCTGCTATTGTCTGTCTGGCTGCGTCTATCTTGTCTCACCTTCCAGCGGTGTCTGCTGGAGCTTTTCTTCACTGAACCTGCCACAGCCACACTCTTTCAATCAACACAGTCAAAGCAGCCCATACATATTTACTAGCGCCAGTGCTAATGTGCTCTCTCACTGCCTCATGTTCATTTACCAGCTCTAGTGCTCAGGGCTCCCTATTTCACATTTTATTAAGGGAATGCTTATTGAGGTGTTATTGATGTGGCAGCAGTTCTCCGGCCTCAGGGCAAGTACTCTGTGGAAAGAGCAGTGGGTCTGTCACCTGAAATCGCCATAGACTGCTTTTTTTATGTCACTTGAAAGCAATGATACAGGACTAACTCTTATGCGATAGTACACAATATCCAAACACATAAGATTATGCACTGAAGTTGTTTTACTGAATTGAGCATCCATAAGGGCTACCTGATACAGTATTTTGGCTATGGAAAAAGCAGTTGTTGATTAAGAACTGTATTTACAGCATATTCCAAACCTACTATACTCCTCTTGGTTTTATTTTATATAATTGCATATTTTGGGTTTTGGACTTTTAATAGGACAAAGTGATTTTTGAAGATGTTGCCTCAGGTTTACTGAGAGGGCATCACCACCCTTACATTTTACATGCGTGACCATTGGTTCCCAGTTGAGAATGGGACCACTAGAGGGGGTCACCGAAATCTGAGTGGTTGCAAAACGTGAATATAAAAGCTGAGCCAGTTATGTTTTGTAATCTCACTCCAATCTTTTTCACTCCAAGTGAATTTCATTATGATTTTAGGTCTTTGGGAGAAATCACTCTTTGGTCCAAATGGCCACTATAGAAACACATCTACTAGCAAGGATAAGCGATTACAGGTGCTTTGCTTTGTTGAGTCAGAAGCTTAAAAAATGGACCACTGCATTAAACTGTTGTCTGCCAGAATGCATTTGTTAGATTGTTTTATGTAACCAGCAAATATACTCTAACTAAAGGGCTCAACTGTAGTGAGGTTGACATGTGAAGCACAAGAACCTAAACCAAGTCCTGATGCCTGGACACACCATCCTGTATATTTCCATACAGCCTACAAAGGTTGCCACCCCTCTCTCTCTGTCGTCACCCGCTGGTCACTCACCATGGCCCCAGGCAGCAAAGTGGAAACACAGCAATCCTGGCACTGCCAGTACACAATCTGAGTCCGGCCACCGTAGAGTGCACCAGTCATCCTGTTCCATCTGTCACTCTCCTCCCATAATCCCTTGCTCCTGCAACTGATCTAATGACACGTCTTTCCCAGGAACAATGGGGAGAGCAGGGCTGTGTGAGTTTTAATCCCAATTTACAAAGGCTGGGGGGTGTAACAGTAATAGTTTGGTGTTCAGAGTGAGAACATTTCTCTTTT
The DNA here is from genome assembly GCA_900303245.1 of Selene dorsalis. Taxonomy (NCBI): domain Eukaryota; kingdom Metazoa; phylum Chordata; class Actinopteri; order Carangiformes; family Carangidae; genus Selene; species Selene dorsalis. The sequence continues at coordinate 19,281 of OMNW01004371.1, read as the reverse complement.
GTATTGCTCCATCTCAGAGCTGATGACACGGTACAAGCATATGGATAAACTGTGAGGATGTTCAGATTGTGTGTCAGCTGCAACAATCATGTAAATACCAGACTCTGTGGGTTTATGGTGTTATAAATTGGCAGAATATTCATTATAGATTCAAAGGTTAATACAAGTACAAGCTCTGCCTATGATCACACGCTGCAGTGGTTTAACCTCTCTCCCACCTGTCAGTCAAACCACTTTATATGAGTGTTTACAAAGGATGAGGAACAATGGACTGTTTCTGAGTAATTACATCGACAGCAGCAGACAGGTAAATCACAGGAAATGTCAACTTAGTCGAATCGGACTGGACTTGGGAACATGAAGGATCCACCTCTTCCACTCACATTCTGACATGCATTTTTTGTTTGGCATGTTTTTGTTACCTTCTCCAGAAGGAGGCTGTTTGATATGCTTCCCCAATCCTCTCCGACTGGTGTGTTTGTTCTCTAGCCCTACTGCACGTCATGATGGTAGGAAGCAAATCACTTCCAGCTTCGCGCTGCGATGGTGATTGTATCAAACTGACCTCTAACAAGCTGTCAGTTCACATTTGATAAAGCATGCGTCAGTACCAGCCAGCCTGGCGTCTATTTGGACAGAGCGGACAGGTTTTATTCAAGCAGAGTTCCTCCCATGACCCCCCCCCCCAA
>OMNW01004368.1:15283-27389 GCA_900303245.1 Selene dorsalis | reverse complement strand
AATCAGAAATACACCATGAGGTCAAAGTTATGAATATCATCAAATCAGGAAACGGCATGAAGTATGAAGGTGATGACTGTGCAGTAGGTTTTGTGAGTTATTAAAGAGCGCTCACTGTGTCCATGACCCAAAACAGAAGATGTGGAGAATTCATTCAACCATTTTTGTACTTCTTTTAAAACTTTTAGAAAAAAGCTAAAAAAAAAAAAATGTGCATTCAAAAGTAATAAATTAAATAAAAGTCTACCATTAAAAAAAACCAAATCAGTAAGATTTTGGAGAAAAACTTTCTTTGAAGTTTGGCAATTGTGAGTCACCTTTGATCGGCCATGGCTATAGATGTTATTAATCTTTTCACTTTTCCTCCGTTCCATCAGTAGTTTTTCATCAGAGGTTTAAAACAAGGATTTACTACAGGCTACATTGTCTCACTTACCAACAGCTAATGTCTCTGGCAAAAAATGTAGTGACGTGGAGCTAAATATAGCTGCCTAAAAGGCTTGACACACCAGCTCACAGGAAGTGCGAGATGAGAGGCACATTATTGACAAAGGCCCGTTCTGCTGCTCATCAGGAAATATGGAACATTACTCCCCTTCACAAATGATTTGCTCTTGGCATTTGGGAGGGATTAAAAAATCCAATATATTGGATTTGTGGGGGTCTATTTACAATGCATCAGTGTTATATAATTTGATGTGTTTCTACCACAAACAATCTGTCTGTACTATTACTGCGATGACCACCACTTTGTTGATTTGAGGATTTGATCTGATAAGCCTATTAGAAAACAATTCCACATGCATTCATCGTAACTGCCATAACCGAGCCTTTAAAGCTGTAGGGTTGCTGGAGATAATTGGACAGTGAGTAAAAAGGGGTGAGGTCCCAGGTGTGTTGGTGTCACTAAACTGCAGCGAAATCACTGGGACAAAGCAAAACAAACAAAAAAGCATGGCGTCAGTCAAGAGGCTTCCACCAGCGTCTGTCAGGTAACAGACGGGAATGCACACTGGCTTTATGATGAATCTCTCATTTTTCCATCAGGATCTCTTTACACCATTCATTCACACTCATGGACAATTGTGTGTGTGTATGTGTATGGATACGACTTTGGTTTCGACAAATCAAAAAGTTCAAGAAAAAACAGACTGTATCAGAATATACTCATTATCTGCTGAAGAAATGTTTGACTGTCTGACTGTGTTGTTGTTTTCCAGTATTATTTTACTGTCACATTCAATCATGACAACCAGAAGGCTTTGGAGCTGCGCACTGAGGATGTCAAGGACTGTGATGAGTGGGTGGCTGCTATCACACAGGCCAGGTAACTCTCACACACGACCTCTGACCTACACACATAGATTCAGCTGAGCATGGCTTTGTTAAGAATTGTGTGTGTGTGTTGTGCAGACTTATATTTTAATAGGAAATACACTGCATAACTTGAATTCTAAGTTATAACACTACACTGCTTTAAAACAGCTCTGTGTGCTGTAAGTAGGAACATGGTTCTGTAAGCAAAATGCTAACAGGCCAACATAGCCACAATGAAAATGTTCATGTGCTGATGTTCAGATACTTTGTCTACTTGTTTGTCTACAAGTTGATGTAACAATAAACAAACGAACAACCAACACCCATCCATCCATCTTCTTCCGCTCATCCGGGGCCAGGTGCAGTCTGAGCAGGGACACCCAGACTTCCCTCTCCCCAGGCACTTCCTCCAGCTCTTGGGAGGATCCCAAGGCGTTCCCAGACCAGCCGAGTGACATAGTCACTCCAGCGTGTCCCGGGTCTTCCTCAAATCCTCAGATTTGAGGTACTCAGGGCAGCTCTCATCCACCCTCGGTGCCTTGCCACTGAGGAGCTTCGGAACTACTTCAGTGACTTCAGCTTGGGTGATGAATGAATCAACCACTAGGTCCCTAGCCTCTGCTCCTCTACGGAAGGCGTGACAGTGGGATTGAGGAGATCCTCGAAGTATTCCTTCCACTGCCCGACAATATCCCCAGTCGAGGTCAACAGCTCCCCATCTCTACTGTAAACAGTGTTGGCAGAGCACTGCTTTTCCTTTCTGGGGCGCCGGACAGTTTGGCAGAATTTCTTCGAGGGCCGACCGGTAGTCCTCCTCCGTGGCGTCCCCGAACTCCTCCCAGACCTGAGTTTTTGTTTCAACAACCGCCCGAGCTGCAGCACACTTGGCCTGCTAGTACCTGTCAGCTGCCTCAGGAGTCCCATGAGCCAACCAGGCTCAATAGGACTTCTTCTTCAGCTTGACAGCATCCCTCACTTCCGTTGTCCACCACCGGGTTTGGGGATTGCCCCCCCCCCCAGCGATGTGACATTCCATGTCCCCATAGCCAGAGTCGTTGTCCAGGGATTGGGTGGTCGGGGCCCCCGCCCACGACTGCTACCCAAATCACACAGCTTCTGAACCGTCCTGCGGGTGCTGGGCCCACAGGAAGGCGGGCCCATGTCACTCCTTCAGGCTGCGCCCGGCCGGGTCCCATAACAACCAACATGACAGCTAAAATAATACCAAACAATAAAAATCATAGAGATCAGTTACTAACTGTCAGACAAGACTCTTCTCCATGCACTGTTTTATGTTGTCTAAAACTAAAACCATTGAATTTAATATTCCATAAGATCATCATGTATTTGAATTCAACCCCCACTGAGAGGATAATTTTATTCATATCTAATTATCTCCTCTTACAAGGACTGGTACATTAGATAAAACTATCTGCCTTAATCAGGTATGTTTTTAAAGGTAGAGTCTGTAGGAGTTTCCTAAAAAAAAACTAAATATAGACTTATACAAAAGAAATCCTGCTTGATCATCACCTATGGGCTTCTACATGTGTGGTGGTGACTGTGTCTACAGACATGGACTAAATGAACTTCAGCCTTTGTGCTCCACTGCAAAATTATCACTGTTTTGATTTTCCCACCAATACCAGAATCCCACTAGACGCAGGTTGTAAAGATCAAAGAACCACTGGATTCCATGGGAGTCAAACTTGTGTTAGTAGTAACTCTTATTATTCCCTCCCTGGATTATTATGTGGATAATTACTGGTTAGAGAACTATAATGTAAATAAATTAAACAAGAAATGCATTATTTTTAAATTTGATATATAGAGCTCTGAGATGTATAATGAGCAGAACACTCCCTAAAGATCTAGATGCAAAAGAGGGTCATAAAAGACGAGCAGTACAATCATTCAAAATGTCAGCAGTGTGCATTTGTATGGTGAAAGGTCAATTGATTGGACTCATTGAAGATTACATTGATTAGTACACAGTCAAGGCAGCAGGACTAAGCTGGCCTGTAAGCATGTGATACACATAAGGGCAGTGTTTGCTGATCGTCATTTTGCTTTTTTTTTGTAGGTTTCTTATTCAAATATTCTGATTTTCTATCATTGTCTTTTTCTATCTCAGCACAATTCTAGCTATCCAGAAATCTTTGAGGCCTGATTTACACCAGTTTGAAGAAACTGGCACATAAAGTGGCTAATGTAGAGAATTATTTCTCATGCAGAAGCAGCCTGTACACATGGTTTTCTCAGATTGAGAGTATTCAAAGAATTGACAGAATAAGTGCCTGGTCTGTGGCTCAAACATATGCTGATCAGAGGTCTGCTTTTGCTTTGATAAGTCTATGGAGAGTCCATGAAACGTGTGTTAATGAGGTCCTTGCAATGCCTGTGTGTGCGTCTGTATAGTTACAGGAACCTGGCGACAGAGCATGAGACCCTCATGCAGAAGTATCTCCATCTACTCCAAATTGTGGAGACGGAGAAAACGGTTGCCAAGCAACTTCGACAACAGATTGAAGATGGGGAAATCGAGATAGAGCGACTAAAATCAGAGGTAACTTGCTTTGTAATTTCATGCTAGTAACACCTGTGTGTGTGTTTGTTTGTGTGTGTGTGAGATATGCAATGCTGACAGAAAGAGAAAATATAAAGTGAAAGTAGTCAGGCAATGGGGCTCAGCACAGAAGAGGGACACAGGACAATGGTCGGAGCCACAGTGCTGTGAGGTCATGGAGCTTTCAGCACCCCTGTGACGTTTTTGATAGAAATGCTGCAGTCCTGTTCAGTGCTTTGTATCCTAATTATTCAGTCCAACCTAGATCAAATGCGCCTCTCTTTAATGTGCTAATGGCTGCAATAGCTCCAATTGAAATGAATGTTTTCAATATGCATGAATTAGCTTCCATTGTATATGTATCCTGATACCGTAGTCTGTACCAGAAAATAATAATCTACTGTCTATCCCTCTATGCTAAAACATGGTGTAGTAATGGATTTTGGTTGGTTTTGTTTAATTTCAGTCTTTTATTAAAGCTGCTTTTTCTTCTTTCACTCACTGCCCACTGTCCAAATACATGTATCACTCTAATGAAACAGCTTTGAATAAAACAAAATAGGAAACATTATGATGTGGCCCCTGTAGTCATTCATGTATGATTTCTTTTACCAGCTAATGGATGGTGACAAAGATGAACAAAAAGTAATTGAAAAATACAGAATAAAACTTGGGGTTGGTGGCACACTGATACCGCCTCACAGGTCTGGGTTTGATCCCTGGGCCCGGGGTATCTCTTTGTGGAGTTTGTATATTTTGTATTGTACATGCAGTGCCTGTATAGGTTCCCTGTGGGTGCTGTTTGTCTCTGTCAGTGGTGACCTGTCCAGGGTGTACTCCACCCTAGCCTTATGTCATCTTGGATTGGCTCCAGCCCCGCCCGTGACCCTACACAAATAAGTAGAACAGCCAGTGGATGGATGAATGGTCAAATAAAACACTGAACATAATAACAAAATAGTAATGATGATAATAATAACATGGTGAAGTGAGGGTATAAGACTTGACCATGTTCATGAATAGGATATACTTAGAATAGTATAAGGTTCTCGTCACCCACTGAGTGAATGCATCACTGGTTTTGTTGAATTTCAGATTGCTGCACTGCTCAAGGACAATGAGAAGATCCAGTCAAATCCAGAGGTGCCCCCCAGTGAGGATGACACAGAGATCAAGAAGATCAAAAAGGTGACATCTGACTACTTTGGTGCTGAGGAGAGAGGGTTTTGGAAAATGTTAAAAAGATTGCTGCAGAGATACGTATGAGATAGGTTTCAAGACTGCTCATCCCTGGGCTACTGATTATATAATGGTTCCTTACATTGTATGCTTGTCTACTAAACCCTTTCAAAACAGGTTCAGAGCTTCTTGCGAGGTTGGATTTGCCGCAGGAAGTGGAAGACTATCATCCAGGACTACATTCGCTCACCCCACGCCGAGAGCATGAGGAAGAGGAACCAGGTGGTGTTCAGCATGCTGGAAGCTGAGGCCGAATACGTCCAGCAACTCCACATCCTAGTCAACAACTTCCTGCGGCCCCTCCGCATGGCCGCCAGCTCCAAGAAACCACCCATCACCCACGATGACGTCAGCAGCATCTTCCTTAACAGGTGGCTGGTGGTGAGACTGGTTGTGATAGTGGTGTAACAGTCACAGTGTAAGCTGTCCAGAGCGATGAACGATAGCCCCTGACTGCCCTTTTTCTTGTTTTATCAGTGAGACCATCATGTTCCTCCACCAAATCTTCTACCAGGGTCTGAAGGCCAGGATAGCCAGCTGGCCGACACTGGTTCTGGGTAAGACAGACAGAAATTACCTCTCAGCCGCCTATTGATTTCCCTGTTTTTGTTTGAAATTTTAAGTTAGATTTGGCAGGTTTATATTATACATATGAGACTTATGTCAGTAACCCTGTACTGTATATGTTGGTTTTGGCACTCACAGCATGTAAAATTATATTTGAAAAATGTTGTTCTTATTTTTGGGTACTGTATTTGCTTGATTGATTGATTAATGCAAACAAAATATACTGTATAGAAGACATGCTGTATATATTATGCTTCACTTTACAGCTGACTTGTTCGACATCTTGCTGCCCATGCTGAACATCTACCAGGAGTTTGTGAGGAACCACCAATACAGCCTGCAGATCCTGGCCCACTGCAAGCAGAACCGAGACTTTGACAAGCTGCTGAAACAGTACGAGGCCAAGCCCGACTGTGAGGAGAGGACGCTGGAGACCTTCCTAACCTACCCCATGTTTCAAGTAAGATTCCAGGGAGACAGATTTGAGTATTCTATTAACTTGAAACCTGAATGTGCTGTATTTTGTTTGCCTGAATGTAACAGGTAACATTTATGTCAGTATCATAAAGCAATCCAGAGGCTTCCTTCAAATCTGATGATCTGCAGTGGTGGCTGGTTAAAGTTTTAAAAATGTTTCAATTTTATCACAGATATCAAATAAGTATAATATTATTAAACACTACACAGTCAAATGCAGCTGGTTTGACCTAAACTTGACCAGTGGCTTCTGGGAAATGGCATTCAAGTATAAAATGTTGACTTTATTCATGGCTCAGAGAACAAGATGTGAAATTTAAACACCAAAGAGCATCTATTCAACAAATTTACAACTTCCAACTTTTCACAGTTATGGTCCTGATATATTGTGACCCTTCATTATTACCGTGTATCTATGAGGTAATAATCAGTATATTTTTTAGTGAATGAGTGAGGAAAAGGAAAAACCAGTGTATTGTATTTGCGTCATTGCAAAATGTGTAAAATCAATGTCACTACGAGAGATTATCTTAGATGCCATGTGTCAATTAACAACTTCTCCACAGCACAAGTTTTTTTTGTACAGCGATCAAAGTGAAGTAAAGACAGATGTATATTTTGATGGAAATGCTGAGTTTTATGTGTTTTTATTGAAAATATTTTATAGTTTTAAATGGAAATGACTTATTAACTTTCTGTTAAAAGACAGTATTGACATCTTTAACATGACAGGTTGATTTATTTTCAGGCAAACTGTACACATGCCTCATGGTCAACTAATTACTAGTCCATGGTCATCACAGTCAAATGCTCGACAGAGGTTTCTAAAGGAGGCTTTACATTTTCAGAGTTTGCAGTGTATATTTTTAACACAAAAACTGATTCAAGCCTACCACTCTTCTTCTATGCCTCTCTCTCTCTCTTTCTCTCTCTTTCAGATCCCACGTTACATCCTGACATTGCATGAGTTGCTGGCTCACACACCCCATGAGCATGTAGAGAGAAATAGTTTGGACTACGCCAAGTCAAAACTGGAGGAACTTTCCAGGTAGCTCTTCTTTCAGTTTGACCAACTGGACTGTACTGTACAGGACACACATTGAACACTTACATTAACTTTGCATTGTTTTCATCATATTACTGTGTCTGTCTGAAGAGATCTGACACCAAACATGTAGTTCTTTTCTAGTTTACAAACTGACCCACCCTAACAGTTTCATCATCATCTGCATTTAAAAACATAATAAATCTGGTACACGTCACAGGTTATATGTATCAGATTTATAAAGCCATACGGCGGACAGCTGATGATAACCTATTAACAAGACAACAGATTTAACTGTGAAGTACTTCACCCAATTAGTCTTTTTTTTTGTCCTTTCAGAATCATGCATGATGAGGTGAGTGAGACAGAGAACATCAGGAAGAACCTGGCTATTGAGCGAATGATTGTTGAGGGTTGTGAAGTGTTGCTGGACACCAGCCAGACATTCGTTAGGCAAGGTAAGTTTATTTCATGCAAACACTGACGGAAATTCATTTTTATTGTCATGGGGTTGTTTTCTAAACTTCCCACAAATCAATTAAAAGGAGATAAAATATTTGTATTAAATGGTGACCTCACTTTCTGAAGCACAAAACTTAATTTATCGACAGCAAAGTGTTTAATTATCTGGTTAAGGATTTGACATCTGAACACACAACGCCCTAAAGAAAGGTCCTGTAACACACCTCATGCAGAGCTGTGAAATGCATCAAATGTCATTAGTGAATGTATTTGAAATCATGAGAAAGTGAAGGTACCAACTATTGCATGAGGTTATTGGATGTCTTGTGAATTAAAACACAAATGCATAAATGTATACTCCACACAAACTAAAACTTGAAAGAGATTAACGGTGAGCTCAAATTCAAAGGCAGTATGAAGAGCAGAGAAGAAATATCATGTGTTTTCTCATGTGTGTTTATATGTGTATGACTTCGCAGGATCTCTGATACAGGTGCCGATGAGTGAGAAAGGGAAGATCACGAGAGGCCGACTGGGCTCTCTGTCTCTGAAGAAGGAGGGCGAGAGACAGTGTTTCCTCTTCTCCAAACATCTCATCATCTGTACCCGAGGCTCTGGAGGAAAACTTCACCTCACCAAGGTACAACAGGATTGTAAATTAAAGGGCCTGCAATAAAAAGGAGACCAAAAATTTCCATTAAGGCACCAATTAAACAGAAAAATGAACTAATAATTTGAAATTTTAAGTGTAACTATGAAACTATACGCCCACTTCCACTGTCTATAAGCTGGTAACATACTGTATGTGGCCCTGTGTGTGACCTTTCACCCCGTCACAGAATGGAGTGGTCTCTCTCATAGACTGTACACTGATGGAGGAGCCAGAGGGGACAGATGACGAATGTAAGTTACACACTGCAGCACAGTATATTCAAATGTTTTCTGTAATCTGTGCAAGTTTATTTGTGTTGTATGAAGTAGATGAAATGTCAAATGATGCAGTTTTTCATCATCTAACACAACAAACACTTGCAATGTTCCTGAGGGGCAGGTTTTAAATGTTTTCTGTTTAATACAGGAAGGTGTTAAATAGTCTTACTCGGCTATGTCATGATCAATGATAAATAAATAAATCACTTCAATATTTGAGGTGGTAACAGGTGTTTATATAAAGAGTTTGTTTCCCACATCACAACTTTATTTTTGAGACAGGCAATTGTCATTTATAAAGAAACTGTAACATGTTACCTCATCCAGACTCCTGGTTGCATCATTTCTATCTTTCCCCCTTCATCCCCACAGTCACTGCTGTTTATGGGGAAACAAAGAGTGAGTGGTTACAAAAAAGGGGTTGTTAAATATTCAAATAAACAATACATTATATTATTTCCTGACCGAGTTATTTAGTTTCTTTTTGCTTGTTGGACACAAACCTGACAGTTCTCGACAATAATCCTGCTTACATGAGAGGGGACTTTTTTCTTAAGACATTGCTTTTGTTTCAGTACATTTAACCAACATGTTCACTGGGATAATTGTTGACTGGTTGATGGGGGCCAGTTTGCACATGATTGAGAAGACACATTCCTCTTTTTCTTATCTTCCCTTCCTTGTGTCTTTTCCTGTTCTAATAAATGTGGTTGAATTTGTGCTTCACAGCCAAAGGGGAGCGGAGTGGCCAGGACACAGAGCACCTGGACTTTAAAGTGATGGTGGAGCCCAAAGACGTCCAGCCTTACACCGTCATCCTGGTGGCTTCATCTCGGCAGGAAAAGTCAGCGTGGACAAGTGACATCAGCCAAGTATGTCTCCCTACCTGTGGTCAAATAATTAATACTGAATACAGGACGTTCCGAAAAACAGGAGTGTGGTATGCTGATCTGACTTGAGCATGTCATGTGAGTGAGCGTATGAGGGGGGAGTTTACACATAAAATCAGAGCCAAGACATAGAGGGGTTGTTTTGAAACCTATTGGTTTCTGTAATTGTATATGTGAGCTGTTAGGTTAGGGTCAGATCTTAATAATTTAAATTTGATTTAAACAGGAAATCCCTTTGGTTCATGGCCTTTATCACACCTGGTTGTTGAGGGTAGAAACTTGGATCATCCACAGGTTTGTGAGTTCACTCGCCCTCCTGTGCTGTTACACTCACACTTTCACTTTCTCTGTCTGTCTGCTTGTTTTATTGCAGTGCATTGACAACATCCGCTGCAACGGTCTGATGATGAACGCCTTTGAGGAAAACAGTAAAGTCTCCGTGCCACAGATGATAAAGTGAGAGTCGGACTCCGCACAGCAATGTACATGCATTATACATGCACAAACACAGACGGGCATCGGCATTACATCGATACATGACGAATGCATGAAAAATGCATGAATATTTGTGCACAAACTCACATGTATAGGAGCCTTAATCACATAACCCATTCCCTGTGTTCTCACAGAAAAATCCCTTTAAACAATAGAGAACAACAACTTAGTCCTGACAGAGAAAAATACAAGAGCAAAAAGATTACAAAGACACTACTTGAAATTTTGAGCCACCCAAGTTTAGCTCATCAGCAGATCTGACACAACAAATACCCACAATCCTTTGGCAGGTCTAAGGGGCCCTGATTGATTGAGAGCGCCTCATTTAAGGCCACTCGAGGCCAGTGGCATGGACTCACTAGAGGATCTGTTACAACTTTAAGTCAGGAATAAAAGACCTCTCAAATTTCTGAGGCCTATGCAAAGCTAAAACTGCTGCACTTTGCAGAACATTTTGCAGGTTTTGTGTATTCCATATATTTATTCTTGTGATTTACATGTATCAATCATGAAATAGTGGTGAACAACAGAATAGGCATTTCTTATACAGGGGAAACAAACCCCCTCCCGTGTCAGTATTTGTGCGCTACCCACTAAGCTACACATGACTAGAAAATATGCATAAGCACCAGAAGGCAAATCCCTTTGAGTAACATTCCTAACCTCTGTCTTTCTCTCCAATACAGGTCAGACACCAGCTTGTACTGTGACGATGTTGACATCCGCTTCAGCAAGATGATGAACTCCTGTAAGGTGCTGCAAATCCGCTATGCCAGCGTGGAACGCTTACTGGAGAGGCTGACCGACCTGCGCTTCCTCTCCATCGACTTTCTGAACACCTTTCTCCACTCCTACCGCGTCTTCACCAGCGCTGACGTGGTGCTGGACAAGCTCATCACCATCTACAAGAAGCCCATCAGTGCCATCCCTGCACGGTGAGTGAGGTGGTTTAAGTTGGACGACTGCACCTAACTGCTCTGGCTAGTGTGCGTGTGTTTGTGCTTGCAATTTAACACATATTTCATAATATGCCTTATTTCCAGATCTGTGGATCCTGGGAAAGTTGGTCGCTCTAGCTTATATGTCGAGAAAGAAATTCTTTTAAAGGAGCAATTCAACATGTTTGGTAAATGAACTTAGTTGCTTCCTTGCCATGAATAAGGGTGAGAAGACAGCGGCCATGTCTGAGGCATCTGTTTGTTAAATATAAAACAACAGCTCAGCTAGGAGAGATTTAGCCCAGTCAGCATGAAGACTGGAAGCAGGTCGAGACAGCTAGCCTGGCTCTTTTCAAATGTGCCTGTAAAGCTCACTATAATAAACACATCTCATTTCTTTACTCCTTAGCAAAACCAAGGTGTTTTCTATTTGTCTGACAGATTGAAGGGGATAGCAGGTCTTGTGCAGATAATTACGCCTGGTCATAAAAAGCCTCTGACACATAAAACACCTCAAAACCACAGCACAGAATTGGAGGCTGGACATCTTAGTTATAAGTCGTCAGGCGAAGCTGAGCGTGTTTCTGTAGCTTTTCTCCATCTCTGCACAGTTAAGTGGACAGTGCAACACAGCAGAGCTAAAATCACCGCTACATTAAACCCCTCTGAGTGGCTCTCTGCGAGGGCAGTCCCCTGCAGCTTGTCACAACCGAAAAAGGAACAAAGTTTGAGATTTCCACATGTTTTCTCCTGAAAATGCAGCAACAGCACTGTAATGGTGCAGTGAAAAGGTGGGACTTCCCTGGTGTTTGAATTTGTCTTGGCGCTCACGTGGACTGTCTTGTAAGCACCTCATCATGCTATCATATCTTGTCCAGGTGAGAAGGGAGCAGAGAGGAGGCAGTGAGAGGTCACAGCGACACGTCTTCGGTCCACCATCACAGTTAATTGGGTCCTGCATGCGCCCACCTCTCCCCAACCCCTCCTCTTCTTTCTCCTTCCTCTCTTTACCCTTTTCCATTCTCTCGCTTTTATTTTTCTTTCCACAAGTCTGACCATCCCTCTCTCTGCTGCGCTGTCACCATGGCAACCCTTCACTCTGCTGCAGGACCCCACCCTCTCCTTCTTTCCTCATCTTCTCCCTCCCTCCCTCTCACTCCCTCTCTCTCCCTTTCTCCCA
>OMNW01004368.1:1841-14695 GCA_900303245.1 Selene dorsalis | reverse complement strand
TTTTTTTTTTTTTTTTTTTTTTTTTTTTTGCATTGCACCTCTATGTCTTTCTCCCACTCTACCTCTCTGTCTCTATCTGGCTCCCCTTTTCGCTCTGTTTCTCTCTCCCCATGTCTCTGTGGGCCTCCCCTGGGCTGGTTGCTGTTGGCAGCACCCGTGCCTCCCACACTGTCACTTGACATGCTATTTATAGGCCTTCAGAGGGGGTGGCTCTCAGTGCAAGGAGGATGCTGTCTTAAACAATGTAGCTTAAATAAAAGAGGCAAGAGCTCCCGAGGAGCCCTGCGGTTAATGTGTTCCCTCTCTGCTTCTGTGCGCAGACACCGAGTGCACCATGAACCCCCACTTCTCTCCTTTCCACTGTCTCTTATTCTGGCCACTGAAATATTCACCCAAGACAAAAAAAAATGTTTTCTTTAGTTGTGAAACTTCTTCTTTTCAACATTCATCCCTCTGTATCTCTCACACTTCCTTTAATTTTCTCCTCTCTTTGATTCTATCCTTTCCTGCAGTTCTTTGGAGCTTTTCTTTGCCAGCAGCCAGAACAACAAACTCCTCTACGGCGAGCCACCCACGTCTCCGCGTGCCAGCCGCAAGTTCTCCTCCCCTCCTCCTCTCTCCATCACCAAGACATCCTCGCCCAACCGCCGTCGCAAGCTTTCGCTCAACATCCCCATCATCACAGGGGGCAAAGCCCTGGACTTGGCTGCACTCAGCTGTTCTTCCAATGGCTATGCAAGCATGCACTCCACCATGTCGCCCTTCAGTAAGACCACACTTGACATCAACAAGCTCTATGTGTCTAGCACCATGGCTAGCAAAATCCCAGATGAGGGTGAACCCAAAGCCGAAGGCAAGACTGACGAGTCTGTCCTCAACAAGCAAGGTCAGAATCACTGTCCAAAGGATTTTGCTCTGTCTTAATGAGGTTCACATGCACTGTGGCAACAGCTTTACGAGTCCAGTGTCATGCACATATTTTCCATTGTACGTGTCTTCTGTATCTCATTACACTTGGAACATGGTGAAGTTGTATATATTCGTTATATAAAGTGACAAGATGGGCTTTGTAGCTTCGTCACTTTTTGTCCAGACCTTTTAATTGCCCCAGCCTTGCCGATCACAGCAACACTAACCAAATGCTTTTTTCTGTCCAGATCTGTCAGTGAGAGAGGAGTGTGATGAAGACCCAAGTCAGAGTGATGAGGCCGAAGCTGAAATGTCTCCTCCAAAGTCGCCGTCAACACCTAAGAATGTCAAGTCCAAAAACTCTGGTACAGCATGACTCAATCTCTCCACCGCTGTGTATCAAACCAGTGTTGGGTCTTCAATATCCAACAACCTCTTGTAATCTACGTTTGATTCCCAACCCACCAGTTAAAAAACAAATTAGCTGGCAAGAATATTAAGTAACTTGGCAAGATTGTGATTGCTGGCAAACCACAGTAGCTCAATGTTTAGTGCTAGTGACATACAGTACTTGCCAGTGAAGCATTTTGGCAAATGAACATTTAACAAAAGAAGATCAAATAAGATCAATTCTAATAGATATTGTCAATAATAAAACTGTTGGTAACATGAGACACATTCAACAGGCCCACTATTCTTCCTACGGTTGAATTAATACTAATTCTCAAGGTGACTGAACTTGTCTGAAAACCAAATAACATGAAATAAGCAGTTGAAATTAAATAAAAAATTGGCTGGATATTTCCTCTGGCTAGAATTATCAAGCTCCAAGTAACAGTTCAAAATTGGTAAGTAATTGGGAAAGTCAGTTATTCGCTTTCTTAGAGTTAGAATAGAATCAATATAAAAGTAAGCAGCAGATGGTCAGCTGAACGCAGCTTAGTTTAGCAAAATGACTGGAAACAGCTAGCCCTGCCTCTGTGTAAAGTTAAAAAATCATCCACCTACCAGCACGTCTAACACTCACTACAAGGTATGTGTTCTTTGTTTTATCAGGACACAGAGCAGAAACAACATATCGTGTTTTTATAGGTGGTTATAATGTGGACTTTTCCTTGGTCCAGAGCTGCAGTTTCCTCAAGGCTCGTCAGCACATGATGTTGCCAGGAAACTGGGGAAAGCCCATGTATCTGCTATTTTGTGAACAGTAAGAGGTGGTAGGTCAATGTTGTTCTTTTTTGTTTGTTTGTTTGTTTGTTTATTTTGAACAGAGAGGGGCTAGATGTTTCCACTTTCTAGTATTTGTGCTATGCCTATTATGACGATTTATTAGCAGGGAACTATTGGAAATGAAATTTTTAGGTGCAAGTCTGGTTTGTATTATACTGTCACATTATATTGTGTTAATATCAAACGCAACATTACGTGATCATGCATCAGATCAAAAGAAGATGGACACTACACACTGTCACACCTGTGCATGTGAGAAGTGCGAATAGGTTGAGATGAATAAGAGTTCAATAAATCTAGTTACAGCAGACATATAGCAAACTTTTTTTTCAGAAAACGACAAGTGTAATTATAGCCAAATAAGGTTTTGATAAAAAACCACCCACATCCTCCGAGCCCTCCCCATACTGCACAGAGAGGGAGCATCCACCCCGTGGGTAGTCAAGCACAATTCATCCCCAGTGTGCTCTCTTCCCACGGTGCTGGATACAAGGGAAGCCAGTACCTTGTGTGAGTAGGTGGAAGGAAACCTTGTACCTTAGCAACGATGTGCGTGTTCTTCTATACCGCCCCCGGCTGAACGGAGGAAGGCAGGGATGAGGGGAGGGAGGGAGGCAGTGAGGCAGACATAGTGGAGTGTACACCGTCACTGCCACGAGCTGCAGGACACACTGTGCTTGGTTTGTTTTAGCTCTCTGTTGCCCTCTCCTGGTGTGATCCTCCTCATATCCACAGCCCCTAAACAAAGGGAATCCAATCCCCTTAATCACCCGAGGGGCACTGACATGAGCAGTTAAAAGAAACTATTTTAACTTTACATGTGCTTGTTTCCCTCCTTATAGAGTTCTCCCTGTTTTCCTTCAACAATGGCATGGTGGTGTCATCTTGCCGGGAGCTGGACAATAACCGCAGCGCCCTCTCTGCTGCCTCAGCATTTGCCATTGCCACGGCTGGTGCCAATGAGGGCACCCCAACCAAGGAGAAGTACCGTCGCATGTCCCTCGCCAGCACAGGTCAGTCACATGAGGGGATGGTGCTTCAGCTGGCCATCACAAAAGCTTGATGAGGACTTTCTATATGTTTTCTATGTCCTGTCATTTAGATGCCATGTAATGAAAAGTAATTGCAGAGAAAGTGGCCAAAATCTGTTACAGTCCAAAACATGCTGAGGAGTTAACCTGACTCTGAATAAATGTAATATCTTGGGAGAAAAACACATTTAGATCGTGACTCTGTGTGGTTGAGCTTATCTTTTGGTCTTAAGCAGTTGTCTCATGACCATCAGGGGCGCTCAAAGAAATTACAAATGTTACATTGACTCCCTCCTTCATTTACATTCACACATCATCACCTTCCTAATCCTATTACTTACATTGTCAGGAGGAGTTTAGCACTTTAAATCAAAGTCTACTGCACCCGAGTAAAAGCTAAAGGGGGGGAAGCCTAGGCTAAATGTATATCCATGTTTCACTGGCTCTGAAGGCCATTTAATCATCTTCGTCATCTTTCATTTAATCATCTTCGTCCACTTCCATTTAATCATCTGAAAGCAAAATAAAACATTTAATAGGAACCATTTAATTAATGACAGGCTCTGTTTGTTTCATTCAATTTGAATGTTGTTTTGTTAAACTGCTCCCAGGTTTTCCGACAGACCAGAGGAATGGAGACAAAGAGTTTGTTATCAGAAGAGCTGCTACAAACAGAGTCCTGAACGTGCTGCGTCACTGGGTCTCCAAACACGCGCAGGTACAGTTCACCTCTCCGTCTTTTTTACTCTTAGTTTCTTTCTTTTCCTTTCTTTCCAGAAGAAAAACACTTCTGTAATGACACTGTTGTTGCTGGTTCCTCAGGATTTTGAGCTGAACACAGAGCTGAAGATGCGGGTAATTGGTTTCCTGGAGGAGGTGATGCATGACCCAGAGCTCCTGACACAGGAAAGAAAGGCAGCTGCAAACATTATCAGGTTGGTTTTTACCGTTATCATCGCTTGAGCACGCATACAGACAGTCATGTATGACGCATCTTTTTGTCAGCCGCTGGTGGAAAAAAAAAGTTTCTACAGGAGTACCTCTGATGCCAACAGTTAAACATTGTGACACAAACAAGAACTGGAGATGCAGTACATCAATCCAGATTTCACAATACACCTGAAGTGCATTTTGTTCCTCTGGAGGAAGACAGAACAGGTTTTTCCATTGATGCAACGTGGCACAACATGAGTGAAAAGTCCACTATGTTATGCAAACTAACCAACGTGTCAAGATCGTTGTTAAACATTATAAACGTGAAGCCAAAAGTGCCTGTAACCTAAATGACAAAGACAAAAAATGAACACCCAGTGTGAAGTTTGACACTTTTCATAAGGTCAGATCCATTTGGCAAATAAGGTCGAAGTGATTTTAGACCAAACTGATAAATGGTGGCATTTGTGTCTTTTTGTATGTAGGACTCTAACTCAGGAGGACCCTGGAGACAACCAGGTCACCCTGGAAGAGATCACACAGATGGTGAGGAGAAAATTACAAAAGCCTTTGTCAGCATAATAAAACAATACAATTACTGGTTTCACCTTTAAATGATTAATGCTTTAGCTGTGATAATGCTTTTCGCTTTGTGTGTGTGTGTGTCAGGCCATGGAGGACTGTAAGACTGAACCATTTGAGAGCCACTCTGCCCTGGAGATAGCTGAGCAACTCACACTGCTGGACCACCTGGTCTTCAAGGTCATCCCCTACGAGTGAGAACACGTGCAAACACACAAAGACGGGCACTTGGTCTGTGAAAATCATAGAGGTTGAGTGGGAAGCTGAAGGAAAGTAGACGCAGTGAATCTTGGTGTGTTTTTTTTCATTGTGGATTATTTTTCTTCTTTTCTTCTATTTTTTTTCTACAGGGAGTTCTTTGGTCAAGGCTGGATGAAGAACGACAAGAATGAGAGAACACCGTACATCATGAAAACAACAAAGCATTTCAACGATGTATGTGTTCACATAGATAGATAGATAGATAGATAGATAGATAGATAGATAGATAGATAGATAGATAGATAGATAGATAGATAGATAGATAGATAGATAGATAGATGGATAGATGGACTGATAGAAAGATAGATGTTATTTTCACCATACATGTTTCTGCTTTTTATGTCAGATCAGTAACAGGATCGCCACAGAGATCCTGCAGTGGGACGACGTCAACATGCGAGTGGCAGTGATTGAGAAGTGGGTGGCAGTGGCCGACATCTGCCGCTGCCTACACAACTACAATGCTGTGCTGGAGATCACATCCTCCCTCAACCGCAGCTCCATCTTTCGCCTCAAGAAGACATGGCTGAAAGTGTCCAAGCAGGTATCAAGTCATTTCTGACATCTTCCTCCAGCAGTGAAGTTAAACAATGTTTCAGAGGGGGATATGTAGCTTTGTTTTTCCTATGCATCCTGTTACTCCTTCACTGCTACAAGAAGTAGTTGCAGCATGTAACTTTTTATATATAAGCACAACTTACTTTTTATACTTCTGTATGGATTTAACATCTGAGATCTGTGAGCTTTACACTGGGTGGTCAGAGTCTTACATTTTCTTACCTATGGGCAGAGCTCGACTAGTCGTTTCCCCCTCTTTCCACTCATTATGAAAAGTTAAGCTAATTGCTAACTGGATGGAGAACAACTTGCTCGCTGATAGGCTGTTAATAGTAATTTGAAATTATATTTTCTCTAGACAAAGACTGTGATCGACAAGTTGCAGAAGCTGGTGTCATCAGAGGGACGGTTCAAAAACCTGAGAGAGGCACTGAAGAAGTAAGTGCCCATCGCTCGTCTCTTTTTCTCTTCGGTGTTCATGCTGGAATTTAGTATATTCCTTATTAACCATTTGTTTTTATTGCTCTTTGTTTGTGCTTTGTACAACTGCTGTCTTCCTCTGACCTGCCTGGTGTTATCAGCTGTGACCCTCCCTGTGTTCCTTACCTTGGAATGTACCTGACTGACCTGGCCTTCATCGAGGAGGGAACACCCAACTACACCGAGGACAACCTGGTCAACTTCTCCAAGATGAGAATGGTATGAACTACCTTTAGGTGCTCATGCACACACATATACTGTCCTACTGATTTGTCATAATGTTTAATTTAAGCAACTGGATCATTTAGTTTGTTCTTTTGTTTATTTTTTACTGATCATGGTATTTAATGACTATATGTTGCATTCAATGTAATTTGTCATTTGTCTTCAGATATCTCACATTATCAGAGAGATACGTCAGTTTCAGCAAACAGCTTACAAGATCGATTATCAACCAAAGGTGAGATTACTTTTTGTGATTACTGTTTACTTACATACACTTTTTCAGGGACTTATTGAAAATAAATATTTCAATTTCAAATTTAAGATTTATGAAGAAGTCAGTGACCTTGTGCACGTTTTCTTTTTCCATACAACAGTGTTACCAGTTATCATATCACATTGGTGGATAACCGAATTTTAAGTTTTTTCTATTCTGTCATGTTTGCAAAGTGAAATCAAAATGACTCACCTATTTACTTCCACCTGATGAGCAGGCAGAAAGCAAGAGAACGAGCAGCAGTGTTCTATAAACTCTTTCAAGCCACTGAATAAAGATCAACTCTCTGGCAACCAGCTTCCTCTCTTGTGAACCACATCACAGGCTTAGAGCACGGGGGCAGCTGACCAAATTCCTTATTAGAAGCTTAACTATCACTATGCAAAAGTATCAAACTTTAGAGTAAATGGATTAAAAAAATATTCTTGTCTAACCTTCTGGCCTAAAGCAACCATGGGCTTAATGTATTATATGTACATGTACATGCTCTCATTGAACACCTTAAGCGTGCAAAATAAGGAATCATGCAAAAACTGCTAAATAATGTTGTTTATTGATTCAGGTGGCAAAGTACTTGCTGGACGGCAGTACGGTGCTGGATGAGGAGAGTCTGTATGAGGCGTCTCTGAGAATCGAACCCAAAACTTCATCCTGAAGAGGATCTCTCTCAGTCAGCCCTCATATGGAGTGTACAGGAACAATATATCATAATGTACATATACTATTATTTGTATTAGACACAGTAGGCTGTGCCCTTCTAGTATGTGCTCCCCAATGGACTCGTTGTGTATAATTGTTATTAGAGACTGAGTAGAAGCCCGCAGAGGTTTTATTTATATAGTCACAGAGTATTTATATGTTATTTATTGTCTGAAATGCCATTTTATGATGAAGGTATTTTCAACCACAGAATCAACAGATGAGAGAATATATTGACATGATATTTAGTCACATCGTAATGGGAACACACAGTATTAATAAGGCATTCATGAGAGATGATCGACCCCCACTTTTCTGGCAATGCAACTTCATTTAAAGCCCCCAGACAGACATTCTGCCTTATTAGTACAGAAGCCATTTCTTCAGCCTCTTTGTCCTCAAGTATGAATATCTGCTAATCCTCTCGCTGCATGAACATTCATGTAAAGTTCTGGTTGATTTGAATTCAGCCACTACCAATTCAAACTACTATATAGAGAGGAAGTTACTGAATGTAAATATGTCGGATGGCTATTGCATAAAAAAGTATCAAGAATGGGGAGTGATCTCGTAAAAATCTCAAAAGATTTGAACTTTTAGGTTTTGAAATGAAGATGTTTTTAACTCAGAGAAACAAAGGAGGTGAAAAGTGTGACTGCTGCTGTGGCTAAAGCCGAATCATGTGCTCCGATGTTTTATGTAGCCACTGAAACACGAGGACATTTGGCCATGTGGGAGTCAAACTGACACACTGGTGATTGGGACTGAGTTGGAAGAGAGATGGGTTTTTATGCTTTTGCTTACTATCACCTTATTCCCCTGGTGGGCACCGTGATGTATATACAGTGTAAGCACCAGGCAGTGTATGTAGCAGATGTAACCAATATTGAGCCACTTCAGGAAGTTAAATTCCCAGCTTTTACACACAGACAGCGAGAGCATAGTTTTTACAGTTAATCCTCTTTGGCCAGTGCATTATGGTTTTGCCTTAATCATGAAATGGATTATATACCACAAAAGTATGTAAACTATTTTGTTCTACAATTTGCCAATGAAGCAGAAATATTTGCTGTGTACAAAATTATGTACAGGCAGTCTGATGCATTTACTAATGTGCAATGTGTTAAAAAAAACATATCCCTTGAAATGTGTTATCCTTATGATCGTTCAACTCTGTAATAACTTTTTTCTGTCTATGATACTTTAAAACAAATGTTGAAAACAACTTATAAGTGTAACACATTCTGTATCCTGTCTATTCCAGCGTGTTAGCAGGAACTATACAGTAGTAATATTGTGCTTATTCTTGGAATATTTCTATGTATTTTTTACAGGCTTTGTATAGAAGGACACCTAAAGCTTAAGTGGCAGGCATGTGCCACTTTCACGTGTTTAAATCAAATCTATATCTAGAACGGTATGTGTACTGTATTTAAACCCCACCCTTGCACATGAATCTTTATCCTCTAACAGGCACATCAGATGTTTGCAGTGAGCAATACCCAGTGGTATGAGAATTATATTTCAGTCTATTTCAACAGCTTGAGTAGTATTTCCAGTTTTGTATAAAAGTGTACTCTTTCCTGATTACCTCTTGTTAATAAATCTATTCTTTCTCAGGGGGAGAAGTGTCTTGAAGGCTGATGTTGGTGTGTGTGTCTGTGTGTGTGTATGCGCGTGCGTTTTGCTTACGGGCGGTGGGTCGTGGAGTTGTCAGTATGTAACAGTCATGTGACCCTCTCTCTCTGCACTTGTCTGAGCTCGCCGGGCAGAATGGCGCTCACTGTTGTTTTCTTCATGACAACCGTTTTTAGTTTAGTTCATTTAACTCCGCTGATTTTACTGGAAGGTGAGTAAACATTTAAATACAGCGACATGTTTTTTTTTTACTCGTTCAGCTGTATTGAATGTAAAACGTCGACAGTTTCCTATTTGTCCGCTGTTGTGTTGTATGAACGCAGCTTTAATCTTTCAGAACAAGTAGTTTACACTGTCGATGTTTAGACTATGATAACTATTATTTATCTGTCGTTAGCAGTTGTGGAAATCATTCAGTCTGTTTACATGAATAAACATATATTGCAGTATATATATATAAAATACTCCATTTCAGGTAAAAATAAAGTTATTAAGTTATAAAAGTAAAAGTGGCCCTAAAGTTAAAGTGATGCATTATGGGTAAGCTGTGTTGCATATAATTGCAGTAGCATTAAACTCTGTCCGTCAAGGTGGAGCATCTTTGTGGGGTGTCTGAGCAGACTTTAATGAACTATGTTTGGATAAATGTAGTAGAGTATAATGTTAATAATGAAACAAAATAGAGAATAATAAATAAATCTTATGAAATGCTACATTAAACCCGCTGATTATAAGTAATGAAAGCTTGAATTGAGAGTTTGGTGTGTTGAGTGTCAGGCTGCTTTACTTACTGTGGACTTGATTCTGTCCCATCAGAAGAGCATCAGTTCAAACAGTGGATGTCACAGGTGCGTTCATGATAACAAAGTCACTGAAGAGTATTCGTAAGTCTCTGATAGTTTGTTTTTTGTTGATTGGATTCATAATGATCACCCCTGTTTATGCCTCTTTTTGATGATGCAGCACAACAAAGTTTACGACAGTGAAGACTATCACCACCGGCTCCAGATATTCACTGGGAATAAGAAAGGAATTGATCATCATAATGCTGGGAATCACTCCTTCATAAGTACAGTACAGCTCTGAATTAATTCTTACATGATTACATGATTGTGATTATAGAAGATAAACCACAAATTTAAAAATTATATGTATCATATTATTAGTTAACGAAAGGCATTATCTCACAGAGCTGTTGATGTTTCACATGTAGTGGGCCTGAATCAGTTCTCAGACATGACATTTGAGGAGTTCAGGAAATTCTTCCTTTCAACAGTGCCACAGGTATAACATAATTTATATATATCATTTTATTTACTATGATAACTATTTTGATCTCTTATTGCTCTGTTATGATTCTGGTCTCTTGTAGAACTGCTCAGCTACCAAAGGAAGTCATGTCAGCAGTACTGGGCCGTACCCTGAGTCTGTGGACTGGAGGGTGAAAGGGAACTTTGTGACTCCTGTGAAGAATCAGGTATCATGGTGGTAGTGGCTGCTTAGGGGGAAAATTGTGAAGCCAAGAATTTGGGCAGTTTCAGCTTAAAGATATTAATCAACTTCCAAGCTAATTTATTGATGAAAATGACATCTTTCAGTATTAGCTGCCAGTTTGTGTAAAAAACGTACAAAGCTCCATCTCATCCCCATTTATCACTGGCATAATATAAAACTTGGTCCACTTGGTCTGTGTTAACACTTCCTCTCTGTTAATAGCTTGTATCTGAGCTGTAAGTAAAGAAAAAGCTCACTCACTTTACCTAAAAATCTTTTGCCTTGTGTGGGACCTCTTGTCAGTAACATTAGGATCTTTGCTGTTGAACAGAGGAGAAGTGTTACTAATTTCAGTCATTACCACTACAGCACAGAAACATGATGACATAAAGGTTTAATGTGCAGTTAGTGACGTTCAAAGTTTAGTCAACCAATGCATTATTTTTGGGACCTGACTGAACTGGAGTAAACTGCATGAAGAAAGGGGCGATAACGGCAGAAAGAACAACACAAGTGGGATATCTTGGCTTTGCTGAAAGCTGTGCTCCACCAGTTAAGCTGTTGTGATCATCTGTGTATTTATGCACCTCACATTTATTTCTGTATACACCTCCCAAGCAATTTACCTTCATGTGGTGGTGCAGTGACTCTTAAACACAAGTTGTTTGAGCTGTGTTGTGTTTGTGTGTTCAGGGTCACTGTGGAAGCTGCTGGACCTTCTCCACCACAGGCTGTTTAGAGTCAGTGAACGCTATCAACACTGGGAAGCTAATATCTCTGGTAAGATCGCTCTGACTAATATTTATTAATACATTCGGTTAATAGATGTTGAGGGTATGGACGTAAGTAATAATGATAATGTTTCAGGCCTTGTGTTGTGGAAATTCTCAGATAAAAACTCATGCCAATGAGTGATCATGCTGATTAAGATAATTATCATGCATCAGCCATGTCTGAACATTAAAACCAACATGTGCAAACGTGTAAACAACCTTTTCTTTTAAAGGACAGATTCTCAGCATTGGGAGCCAGTGTTGGCAAACTCAACAACTGGAGTTCTGATCAGACATGTCTCACGTGGAACAATAATGCCTGTTGCTAGCAAAGATTAAAAAGTGGGTGTGATACCTTCAAAGGCTGCTGTTATAAATGATTATTTTTCTTTCAGATCACTACAGGCTCAGTATTTTTAATTCGGCCCATGTCAGACTTGCTATGTTGCCAGGGTGTAGGCGGGACTTTTGAGAGCTCTGCTGATGTGTGTGTCAGCGTGTGCTCTGTGGTTGCAGGTGTACACCCTTTCTGGCTGTTGAACTCATTGTACATAATGTTCTGTAAATGTTTTGTACACACTGATTGGACAATACCTGTTGTATTCCTACCTACTCCCACTGCTCTGTGTCGTTTCAACTTCTTAGGTATTAGCCCCAGATCGTCCTACTGTCTCCGTTTGCTCTTTCCTGCAGAGACACATGGATACAATCTAAGCACTTTGAAGTATTTAGTTTGTTGAGCTGGGATTGTGACAGTGGCAGTGCACAGATCATTTTTCCAGCTCACAGTCAGCTTATCTGGAACGAAACTGTCTCTGACCTGTTCCCTCAAGCTGTCAGGGCATCATGTGAGATATGTACGGTGTAATGCAAATCAGTCTCAGCTACTGTATGCGACTTCCTGTCACTACATGCAGCTAAGAGCTCATTTAACTGCCACTCAACAGTGAACAGCAGCTCAGGACATATAGATTGGGTGTAGCTACTTTGAAGCTGAGCTACAGCAGAGCTATCCTAGAGAGAAAGCTCGTTTGGTTAACTCAGACTGCTCAGTTGTTTCTTCAGGTCTGCTGAGAGCTGCCTCTCCTGGCCAGTCATCAGGATCCGTGTCAGTCCTCACTCTCCTTGCCTTGACTAAAGCACTTGTGCAGGTGGTGGGGCATGCTCAGCTGTTGTTGCTGATCCCCTTGCAGATTGCCAGATTGTAACACCCGGCAACAAGTGCATCAGCTGGATGGGTGCTGGTGGCCAGTATCTCACTGTGTGCTCTGTGCTCCAGTGTCACTTTTCCGAAAATGGGCACTTACCTGAAAAGGTTCACTGGGCTAAGGTAGATGTCATGGCTCTATCTGCTCTTTTGTATGAAGCCATAATGCAGTTTGTTTATTTCCATTTCAGTCGGAGCAGCAGCTGATTGACTGTGCCAAGGACTTTAACAATCATGGATGCCTGGGGTAAGATAGAGGTTATAAGGTTTAATAATCACAGCTATATATTGTATGATACGACATTTTAACTCCCACTAATTATAAGAATACTCAAGTGTAAAAGGCTTTAACCAGTTGTAGCAAGACACCATCACTGTTAAGTGAGATCGTAAAGCATCATGGTTTGTTTCAGTGGGCTCCCCAGCCAGGCATTTGAGTACATCAAATACAACAAAGGGCTTATGACAGAAGAGGACTATCCCTACAAAGGCTATGTATGACTTTTCTGAATTGAAGTTTATTTATATAAAATTTTAGTTTAAAAATTGTAAATGTATCT
>OMNW01004367.1:9010-20290 GCA_900303245.1 Selene dorsalis | reverse complement strand
ATGGAACATGTGGTGTATGTGCAAAGACGCCCTCCCTGAGTCAAGCGCAGAAACATGAGTGTGTCTATACTAGAGCCTAGACATCCCATAATTCTCTGCAGAGGTTAGACTTGTGCTCATTAGCTGCCTAACTACAAACAAGCACATGTACAGTAATGTTTTAAGGAAAAATTGCCATCCCAAAACCAACAGGAAATGGATGAGATAAACTGTCTTGACAGTGTTTTTTTGGTGAGAACAACCTCTATCACCCCATAATGCTATGTTCTCACTGTTTGTTTCACATGCCTGCCACACATCCTCACCCAATCATGCTCTATCAGCTCTCTGGGATGTTTGGTTTGACCAGAAAAAATGTCCTGGTTTTCCTGACTACCAGTAAAACAGGCCCAAACCCATTCCCAGCCCCCTTCTCCTCACCACATTGTCTTTTCCAAACACAAATCTTGTTTCCATATTAAAAAAGGCAGCATTTAATGGGCAACTGTCTCTGCAACAAGTGTGTTTAAATGTCTGTGGGACTTTTAATGACATCTCTAACTCTCTCCTTCTCCCTTTCTGTGCCACACTTCATTGCCAAGCTCTTACTGTGAAATGCCTAATTATGAAATGACTGTTTCCATTAGAATCTGTGAGCAATTTAATGCTGTTGTGACTCAATCAAGGATAGGCGAAGAAATTTTAACAAAGAGTTCAAAACAGATCCCTGCCAGTTGCGAGCATTCCTCTCCCACACCCAACCACAAACCAAGAGAAAGCATGTACCTTAATACCTAATTACTAAGTCAGGCGAGAGCTACATAAGTGCATATTTACACAGGTAGAACTTGTTTGTACAGTGAGTAAAAAGTAAAGAAAATGGCTCATCAATCAGCTTGCACACAGTATATTCCTGTTACAATAAGACACACTCTTGATGTACTTCCTGGTCTGGGAGTTACATAGGAGGATGGGATGATTACTACGTCAACAACAGCTGTGAGGTTCTGCTGAGGTCAGGACATGTCATGCATAACTGAGGGATTGCTAAACAGGGGCGAGTGCATGAGAGAGGAATTCATAATTTACAATCAAGCACACACAAACATACACCTCACAAACACACAGGCCACAGGCGATCTCACTGCACGCATGTAGTCAGTCTGAGGGACCACACAGACATGTTTTAGCTAAAGACAGACAAATTAGACGACAGCGTCTCAGGCTAACCACTGCGCTTGCGCTAATTACAGGCTGGTCGCCGATGAAAGAGACAGATGACATGTCCTTATTTGTTTTTTCCTCCAGTGCCCTGAACCAAGTAAACACAGCGATGCATGACGGCAAAAGTAGGTGGTACTAAGAAAAAAGACACTCAGACAACAGAGATAGAGAGCATGGTTGCGGGTTGAGAGGTCCACGCACAGGTGTTCGCCCACCATCACAGCGAACAAGTCCCTGAGGTAAAAAAGAAACAAGGGCACAGCCAGCAAAACTTTTGGCTGGCAACTGATGCCAAGGAAAACAGACTGAGCTAGCCCTGTCTGATCTGCTTGCAAAACAAGACTGCTGTTGTGGGGGGGTGGTGTCGAGGCAAATGTGGGGCTGCTGTCTGGGAGATCTGATTAACCTGTCACCTCCAGTTGCAACTTACATCACACAGGCCTGGTTGACAACATGCCCAGACCGACCTGCCGCCAACCAGAACGCTGGTTTTTGATGCCAGCTCACCCTTACTAATTAAACCTACTTCCTAACAGCTTGATGTCACTTTCTCTTTACTGTACTCCACACACCGTGTTTCCAAAACATGTCTACATGATAGCCAGCCAGATTCCACACAGTGAACTAAAGTCATGTGATAACACATTGCCCGCATTGTGAAATTTCAGACACTCCTCCCAGTCACTTGTGCAGTGACAGTTAAACAGATGATGGCTCTGCAGTGGGAACCTGTACAGCAAACCCACAGAAGAGAGTAAGTTGTCAATGGCATGAGAACAACCCTTGCAGTATGGCGCCTCAATTTCCAACACTTGAAGAAGCCCATTAGACAAAGCTGTCTGTCCATCTTTATTGTGGGTGCGACACTGACAATCTTTCCAACTCCCATCTGGGACAGGGGACCTCCATTGTCTCCAAACTCCCTGCCCCACCCCAGTGCAGAAACTTGGGTGGAGTCTGTCAGAGACAACACAAAAGAAATGTCACGACTCCTGGAATGAAGTGCCAGCTAACGGAGGTCTCTCTCCTCCTTTATCTGTGTCACTATGTGTCTCCACAGGGGTGCAACTGGTAGCTGACAACACTGCTGGGGTCATCCTTGGTTGGGCACAGTTCCAAACTCGACTCTGTGGCCCCTTCTGGCCCCTGGTGACCCTCGGTTTTGATGACAGACTGGGCCTTTTGTGTTGCGGAGTTCTGTCCAGGTGAGGACAAGAGAGGATGACAATGGCAGGAAACATAAAGCTGATGGAGGCTGGGAGACGGACCTACGGGTCATGGGTCAGGCTGGACAGCTGAGTGATGAGTGCAGCTGTGGACACGTGGACCTCCTTCTCTGTCCTTTGGCTCAGCTTGCCATGTCAGCTGATGTTGCCTTTGTCTCGGGATAAAGACCTCAGGAACTTTGAACAAGTTGGAGAAAAGTAATAAACACAGGCAACAGATGTAGTACTACGTCACTGATTCTGAGTGTACAGCAATTATACTGACACCATATAACCTGTGCAATGAGGGTCAACCTTACCTTTTCATAGGCTGACTGGAACTGAATAAGATAATGAAATGAAGATATAAAATAATGATAAGATAATGAAAATTCTGAAATGCTTGCTATTTTATAGAAATATCAAACACAAATATAAACAAATGTTAAAACTACATGGAAATAAGAGACACTAGATGCTCCCCTTGCAGCGATCGCTCTGAAAACAACGTGAAAATATGCCACGCCTCACAGAGAAAAAGTCTTAACACAACTTTATCGGTATCAGCCAACTGCTGCCAGAATTTATTGGCTCTTCATTATCACTCGTTATGAATCCAAAAAGATTCAAAATTGCATCAGTTTAACTTTTTTCAGTAACAACTTGTTTCTACTGTGAGGAGGACTATTTTAAACCTTGTTTTGTATTGCCACAGCCTATTAAAAATAAACACATAAGTGCCTCTAAACTACAGCGTTCCACATATCCTGAAGTGTCCAACTGTTTCTGGTGTCAAAGGTCAATGGCTGCCTACTCCAACTTCTACCGGCCCACAGTGAGAAATGGGAGGATGGGGTTTGCCAAGTCAGGCACAAACCCTGCTTTGGGTCATAAACACCTCCGCCTGTCTCTCCTCCTTTTTCTCCTCCACAGAGGTGAGTTGGGTTTGCACTCTGTTAATCTTTCACTAAGGGCTGGCTCGCTTCTACACTGGCCCGCTGGAGAACAGAGGAGGGGAATGAAAGAGGGGTAGTAAAGGACAAGAGTGGATAAAAGAGCAGGAAGAAAAAGCCATAGAGAGGGCCAGATGGGCACCTTCACAGTCCATTTATCAAACCCAATGTGGCCCTCCCCTCCCCTCCCCGCTGCTCTCATGTCCTAAACCCCCATGTAATTCTGTAATGATTTTCATTATCATATAATGACCTTACAAAGCCTACAGCAGTTTGCATGGTCAGTACAAAACTCGCAGCTGTTCAATTCAGAGTTCTCTCGCTGGCTGTGACAAAGCTTTTTTTTTTTTTGTTGGTCAGAGCAATGACCTCTAGGCTCCAGGAGGTTAGCATGAGGTCAACTCATCTAGGATCCATAGGTTTCAAAGGTAGTCATACTGTAAGCATGGAGATTCAAGATAGCATCCCACAATCACAACACATATCAATATTGAAAACAAAATTATGGAATATAATTATAAAAATGTGAGAGAAGACATCTGCATTTCCAAAACCAAAACTTCCAGTACAAAGTGTTTTAAATCTCTATAGTTCTAGTACCAGCAGGATGTGTCATTTCCGATCCTAACAGGGCTGCTCCCTGGAGTTTGTGCCTTGCTCTTCAATCTACACTTCCTGTGTGGCATATATTCTGCCTCCCTACAATGGTACAGTCACCCACCCACATAACAATCCATCTATTTCCAGCATACTCATGGGACATTTACCAAAGGGACACGGAGGGCAGCATCTATCAAAGATTTCACCATGTGCATCGGGAAAACCCAGTTACCAGAAAAGCTCATAAGAATAAAAAAGCCCTCATAACTTTGTTGGCTCAGAGTGAATGAATGGACTGCATCTGCTAGCAGGCGAGCAGCGGCATCACTCACTCTGAGTGCCCATAAGTCACTTGTGAAGAACCACTGGTCACCGGGTCCAATTCCTCTTTCCTTCCCTATACCTAATGCTAAAAATGCCCTGGAGGCAGAAAATGGCAGCTAGCAGGCCCATGTTCCCGCACAGAGTGCTGCTTTAACTGGTGTTTGAGAAACAAAAGTCAGCGAGAAACTTAATCAATCAACGCTGGTTGTTTATGTTTATGTGCCTCTCGCAAATGTCATCAATCATTTTTTTTTCTTTTTTTCCTCACTTTTGCAAGCATTATGTGCTGAAAGAAAACCATTGAAACAAAAGGCAGTATTATGATAAAAGCTTGCCTGTTGCATATTGTGTGGAAACCTAATTAGGAAGCCTGATAAAAAAAGAAGCAAAATAAATCAGCAAATTAATTTCAGGAGTCCTATTTTGGTTCGTGCTTTTATGAAAATAAACAAAGGTTTGAGTACGTCTGACTGAAGTGAATTAAATTCACTCTCTCTGTGTCTGATTCTGTAATATACTGTATCTTAAATTCAAACAATAACTTT
The DNA here is from genome assembly GCA_900303245.1 of Selene dorsalis. NCBI lineage: Eukaryota > Metazoa > Chordata > Actinopteri > Carangiformes > Carangidae > Selene > Selene dorsalis. Next base: position 15,460 of record OMNW01004367.1, on the reverse strand, counting down.
GCCTCTTAGTAGTATGCAAAGAGAAATACAAAGTTTTTCCTTCTACACAAAGAATGAGCAAAGCAACCTTTAACATTCATCAGACACAAATCTGGAATCTCCACCAGTACGTTCCACTTAACATTGCACACAGCCTTGTGTTTAGGTTTGTGTAAATGCTATCTGTTGACAGCCACTTGACAGGGTGACCTCTGGCTTCTTTGCAAGTGGGGGCGGTTGAGGTTAGGGGCAGACATTTAATGTGTGTAACCCGTGTGTGCAAATGTGAGAGTAGGTATCAGCAGCAGCTGGAGTTCAAACATATTGTGTGGGATGCTTACCCTTTACCAACACTAATCTAATCAGTCTTTCACTGCTGATAGAGTAAACGTCTGTCTGCCCCACCGACAAGGACTGAGCATTTCCTGTCCTGGTGATACTAGTTGTCAGGACCTTTGGGGTGGGCTGAGCAAATTCTAGGGTTATACACGGTTAGTAGGTGGTAACATCGCCCTGTGGGTGGTGGGGGAACAGGGATGGGGGGGAACGGTGCTGATGTTCGGCTGGGGGATGTGTGTGTGGTGAGATGGTTTCTAGCTTTCAGCACCTGCAGCTGGAATGTACCATCAGCACAGGCCCTACATCAGAGTTGTGAGGCGGTGGTCGTCAACACAGCAAAGCAAGGTGTGTGGAAACAGCCTGTTTACAAGGATCATCTGGACGGGGCATAGCAAAGGGTCAACTAGAGGGGACAACTCAGGGGCGCCATGGGAAGATGAGGGTGAAACACAGCAAGAAGTTAAAATATTTCTCAAAAGAAAGAGTTGGTTTTAGAAATGTCTTGTCATTAGACTCTGGCTCTGGCATTTCTGCTTTTTCCTGGCTCTGGATCATATCTGGACCGCAGTGTGTGTGTTGGTGTGTGTGTGTGCGTGACACTGAGGTCAAATCTGTCGATAGAGACAATAAGCAATGAAACATATGCAAGTCTAATGTTTACATGCATGTCAGTATTTGTGTGTGTGTGCTTGCTGGTGCTGAAGGGGAGAGCAACTGAGAGACTGAACAGCTAAAATAACACTGTGTTGTGTGTGTGAGGCCCTTCTTTATCTGAATGAATGGTCGGTGTTCTAATCCCTGCGCTCTCTGCTCTTATCTGGAAGGAAGGAAGTGACTGAGCTTATCCAAGACACACGTGTCGTTGTGATAGCTGTGATAGCTGCCAGGCCTAAGGACCACAAACAAACACCAGCTACACCAAATGTATGTCTGTGGAATTCACATCTGCTCTTCAGAGGGAATCATTGTCAAAGCACAAAGACTGACAGTGGGACTAATGTGACCATTCCCGATCAGTCAGCCCCATCACTGTTTCAGTAAGGCTTGCATATGAACCAAAAAGTCTTACTCACTCAACTTAATGCAATAGCTCTGGTGCCTGCTTGCGGCCTGTGCTGTTCTGGCGATCGTACATGAGTGCATTACAGTTAGGTTGTGAGGCTGTAAAGAGTTCAAGGTCTGTGTTTATCATTTATTGGTTGAGAAAGATATAAAATAAAATCTTAGTAAAATTCACTTTAGGGGCAAATCATGAGAAGTAAAGTAGAAACACTGAATTTTCTGAGCAGGCCACAACAAAATGTGTAAATACACATCTTTGTGTAAAAAACAACAACAACAAAAAACTGGCAAATGTTATATATGTTTTACATATTAAGCAGAGTAACTCTACCAAACTGGAGAGAAACTTTATTTGTGTGTGATGCCGTTTTCATCTTGAATATCAGACTGTGCTTGTGCTTCAGTGTGACTTACTTGTCACAATTGTATCTTTCCAAGTCCAATACAGGGGACAAAGTTAGCGGTTCATTGTGTTACCTGTCTCTCCATGTCTGTCTTTGCTGGTGTCTGTCTGTCAATGCAGACAGCAGGGTTTCTGCCATCTCCCTCCGTCCCTCCTCTGCTCGGCCCTCCTCCTCAACTGTAGCTAGGAAGAGCATGGTCTGGAAAAGAGAAGGAGAAAAGAGATGCATCATGTTGAACCAAATGAGAACATGTATAAATGACTACAAACTGGACCACAGGACAACACAACCTTGTCTTAATTTACTGTAACTTTCATTTGCACAATACCAAATGCCAATGCCTCATACTTAGTTTTATGGAGTCTTTCCCTAAATATTAAACTAAGTAGAACTGAGGGGAAAGACAACCTGAGGCAATTCCCTCCATCCTTGAGCTTCTATGCTCAGTTTAGAAATTACACAGCTCTGAGCCAAGACTCCATTATAACATCCCTGGGACGGCGACATACAGTAAGTCTAGTATAAAGTCAGTTTCACATCAGAGGATGGGCAAATTACACCCAATATTAGAGTGTGAGTCAATTAATCACGTCCTGCACAGCACAGTGTAATGTGTGAGTATCCCCCTGTTGAACATGAATTACAGGCCGGCTTAAAGTGTGACGTGGCACATCAGTGCTAATCTGAGACATCCTGGCAAACCTTCGCCTCCAAGTCCTCCGCAGCCTCTAAGCTGGTTGAGAGGGAGTCAAATGAAAAAGGATCTGGCAGCCCAAATTAAATGCAATGCTGTCAGCCACACTCAAATCCCTCTTTCCCCTTACCGTCTCCCTCCTCTTTTCTACCCTTCACAAACTCTCTCCCTCTCTGTATATCCTTACATGTCCCCCCTCCTCCTCCTTCTCCTAGCCTCTGAGATGTGATGGATCTGTAACTCTGACTGACTCTGACGTCTTGTTAAGAACAGTCTCTTCCTGTCACATCCACCAGTCAAGCGTGTTCATTTCTTCCTATTAACAGTCACTCGCCTCCCCAGTCATCCAACCCCCTTTTCAAAAAAAAAAAAAAAAAAAACCACAATGTAAAGGAACCTTCATTCCTTCTCCTCTCCCTCTTTTTTAATCCCTTGTTGACAATCCACCTGTCTGTCTTAATTCATGTGAAGATGGGCTTGATTGTCTGTGTGTGTGTGTGTTTCCGAAGGAGAGTTGTGTGATTTGGCAACAGGATATTATGCTTACTTCCTCCACACCACAGGACAGGTGTCAAAACACGTGGCGGTGTGTGACTGATTACACCTGACTCTGAGGAGACACCAAAGATTACGTTGACCAGGAGGAAGCGGGACCGGCTGTACTGCCTATGGAAACTGTACATTTTGGTTTGGATCAAACCCTGTCCTCCAGGGATGAGTGACAGGCTAAGAAAGTGCTAGAAAGTGCATTCAGACTGTATCACCATCTCAGCTGGTACACATCATATTGTCATGCCAGCCAGGTAGCAGATTTTCACCGGTTAAAACACAGAGCTGGAGAGCAAGTGAGTTGTAGTTGATCTGAAACCTGCTCTGATGTGCATTTGCTTCAGCTCTTTCCCAAAGCTGGCCCTGAAACAGAACAAGTGTTGAGGACAGAGTGCCATCCAGTGTGCCCTAAACTCTGCTAAATCAAAATACAAATGCCGCCAGAAAAACAATAATTCAATCATGTTCCAGCATAATTTTCTTGTTTTGTGTTAGAGCCGATAAATCGATGACCCACATCATTGATGAGGTTTTTGTACCAACTAAGTGATGATGACGGAATTTAGCAAAATAGATCCTGACACTTGCCAACACGCTGACGTCTGTTCACTCCCTCTTCCATTTAACACACAGGTGACAGCTTGTGCTTTGGAGTGTGTGTGCATTTGAAGATGTGTATGCAAAAGCCTCTTCTTATGTTTGTTCTCGGATCACTTCTGTATGGATAGGTGTGCCTCTGAAAATTAATGTGTATGTAATTAGATGCATGATACCAGACCTCCTATACATGTGTGCATGTGTGTTTGCATGCCTGTGTGTGTCTCTGTGTATGTGTGTGTGCTTATGATCTTGTTTGGAAGAGCCGGTGCTGAGAGAGGCCTTCAGGTTTAGCCCCAGGCTGATCCCCTGGCCATTCAGACACCCCACTGGTTGTTTACTGGTCAAGCCTGGCCTCAGTCAGCTATAGCCACACCACAGCCCTTTGTCTTTAGGGGTGTGTTAGCACTAATCAGCCCCCTCATTCCTCTTATTTACCCCTTGATGACAGTAGCTGTCCTCAGTTTCCATCTCTCTCAGCCTGACGCTGACCACAGATGTCCTCCTGACCCAGGCCACACTCTGAGGTGAACGAAAGGACAAGGAGGACATGGGGACCCCCATCCCTGGTCGCTAGACCCCAAACTCAACCTTGTCTATTTTACCACAGATTGGCATAAACATTTCCGGCCGTGTGCAGAAGCAGGGTGGGTAAACAAACACACAGTGAGGCTTTGGTGTTTGGTTGGTGAAGAGCTGGAGTGATGATAGCGTTCCAAGCGAAGGTTGGCTGGAGGGCAGCCTGGGGCAGCTCACTAACACCTTAAGCCAGGACTGTATCTTAAAACCAACAAGCATCTGTCCATACTATCAGATAACAACATGTCATTCACTTGACACTGAATAATAGAATGGGAAGATCATTGCAGCAAACAGTGCAACATGGTGTACATCCCTTAAAACTTCACGTAATAGCCGTCAAAGGTCACATAAGAGCTAAGAAGCAAGTGCTCAAGGGGAGGAAGGTTAAAAAAAGATGCATGCAGAACTAAAGGTTTACACTCCATAAAACAGAGCTACTAGCTGACCACCAGAGCGTCTGAGAAACTGTTAACACCCCATGAAACGTCTTAGCTGACTTTAGACCAGTACTTTCAGGGGACCCAGAGCACTCTTAAGCTCACTGGCACTGGCTTATATAGGAAACCTTTTACATCAGCAGGCCACAAACGCTTACAAATTTACCTCCCTTATTAACCATTTCAGCTGACAGCTGTGATTTCTGGACCAGAATAGACTGAATGATGGATGGTTCCAAAAAAGTATGGTGGTAAACAAAGTCACCGGTAATACCAAACATTCCCCAGGTTTTGTGCGGGTGGATGATGTTAGACTAATTTGGCACCATGATGCCTCCCCTGCTACAGTAAGTGCACCTCTGTCTGTCTGACTGGCAACCTCCCCGACTGTCTCCCTGCCACTAGCACATGTAACAGGCCCCAGCAACAGGCCAACAGACTCCCCTGTCTTTCTGTGTGCCAACACGTCTGTGTGGCCATATGGAGGCAGGTGTGGCCCTACCTCATAATCCATTCTACTGTTTGTGACCGTTGAGTTACCACGGGGGCCTTTAACTCATAGTTATAGCGCTCAGCAACATAAAACCTCCACAAAAACTAGTTCAATATTAAAAAATACATCTAATCAAGCCAATCTAATCAAGCCTGGTTTACTCTACAGTGAGTGAGAAAAAACACCTTTCAGCAGCATAAGAGACTGTTCAACCTTCTGGCCATGGACCAGGTGTGTAACATGGAACTTTAAATCCAAATGGACTTTGCTATGTAGTTAGAGAAAAACACCTAAAAGAGATCCTCGATTGACAAGCTTTTCGATACTCTCCATCATGCCAAATACATTTTCTGTGGAGCAATTTGAGATTTAATAATTAATGTGGTGAAAAAAGGAAAATGTTCACGTTTGATTAACACTGGTAATTACAAGATAGTGCCTAGGCTCATCAAGATTTCAATTGAATTCAGACAATGACCTAGACCTCTGCCGGTTTTTATTTTAGCCATCGGCTAAACCACAGATTAACACCTGAGAATAACAACAGCTGAATGATTTCAGAAAATCCCCTAATATCCTGGACAGAGCCACTTTTTTCAGACAGCAATTACATGAGATTTGTAAAATGAGTGATGCAAACCTCGTCTGACAACTCCCTTCCTAACTTGACTTCCACTTGGCCACCTATATGGCTAGCGCATTAGCAAGATATGCTTTAAGGTTGAACCCTTTTCTTCATATCTCCACACACTCCACTGGTGTTCACCATAGCTGAAGACCAGCTGCTCTGACATCTGATTTCATAGGCTGTAGGAGTGGGAGTTTGGCAGACTCTTGGCTGTCTCCATCCCCCTCTCCCTTCTAATACAAGAAACCAATATCACTTTGACTGCTGGTGGAAAAAGGCATCAGGCACCTTGCTCAGGGTAATGGATAGCTTCTGCTCACTGATATAAACAACTGGGGAGCTGTGATCCTGCCAGGGCCAGTTCCAGTCTGGACAAGGGATCTGTGTGTGTTTGCTGCATGCCACCGCTGAGTTACTTTGCTCTTGAGGGGGTGGGGGGACGTGGGTGAGGGAGGCACTCCACCGGTGGAAAAATTATATTAGCCCAGGAAGAAATCAGCCTAGACCACATTCACTTTTCTGTGACATCACACTTTGAGTCATAAAGTAAGAGTATGTGTGTGTGTGTGTGTGTGTGTGTGTGTGTGTGTGTGTGTGTGTGTGTGTGTGTGTGTGTGTGGGGAACAGAAACTAAATGAAAGAGAAGAGACTGAAGGTCAAAGAAAAGCAAAAAGTTAAGTTTCTAC
>OMNW01004364.1:86731-96857 GCA_900303245.1 Selene dorsalis | reverse complement strand
ATACACACTAGCCACAACTCACCCAGAGAGGCAGGCTAAGTGTACCGTGACACAGCAGGTGACAAGGCCTGCAATATTTACCATTATTTGTGAACTGGCTTTCACCTTAAACGCTGTTTTACCCTCCAAAGCTGCAGGAAGATGAGGACACTGGCTTCACCATCACACAGGGAGGAGTTAGAAATGCTTTACCTCATGCAAGTTTCCCTTTCTGTCATTAGCTTTATAACCCTGTTACTATTGACAGAATACAGATTAAATATAGATTAACCACTTTCACTGCTTTCTCTTTATAATTTGAAATATTAAAGTATTTAAAAAATCTATGTATTGCTCATGTTAATGGTGAGCACACAAACTAAATCTGGTGTAATTGAAAAACCTATGAAACCAAGCCAGTAGATTAGTAATGTGGGAAATTGTATTATCAGTGTGGCAGCCTTCGCAGGCTGTATTGATTGGATTAGTTGGCTTGATGGATGAGTTTTAATAACAGTGAAAGCGTGATATTTTGGGGGCATCAGCAGTTTGTAATATTCAGCACTCCTCTCTGCTCCAGATTTTTATGTCCATCACCCCCACAAAAACCATTTGAAAGACAAAAGGAGAGTTCAGCATCTGACAGCAAAACAAAACAAAGGGGAGAAGGTATTTGAAGCACGGGCCGAATCTACATTCCAGGGCGCTAACTTTTTTAAAAAGAAAATGTTTTCTTGTCTCTTCAACCACTTTTTTTTTCTTTACTTATCCTCCTTTTGTTCTTCTCTTCGTCATTCTTTCTGTCTTTCTGTGTTTGGCACCGTCTCGTGTCTTCTCATTTATAAGTAAGTACTCAGCTCTGGTGAAACACAGAGTGTAAATGGGATATGGGCTGGAACCACATAAAACAGATGGATATAAATCACATCATACTATCTCACCAACCCTAATGAAAAGGGAAACCGTGCAGCCACACACACACACACACACAGATTTTGTGCAGCTCCTTCATCCTGCTCCAGCTGAAGAGATATTTAAAGATCCTCTGTGGGTGACTTTTTTTTCTCTTCTTTATCGGTGTGGGAAGCTCAATATGGGTGCTTAAAATATTCTGGGGTGGCCTGCAAAAGGACATCTTTCGCAATTTCCTACTGGGATACAGTATTGTTGAGTTCATTACTTTTATCGCATCATGTTACTCTATCACAGAATTATGCAACTGGACCTCAAGGGGACTTTTAAAATCTTGATATGATTGACTGAAAGAAACTGTTTCTGGCAGCAGTAGGTCTCCCCTGAACACTAGCTTCATCATCTTTAGCTTTTTTTTTGGTTTTTTTAAGTTTTGTCTAGAATTGCTTTGAATCTCTACCATGAGAGAAGGAGCTCAGGAGTCAGATTTCTTAGCAGCCTCATGGTAATAGTACTCAATGAAATTGAGCAAGGCAGAGTTGGAGCTCTGGACAGTTCAATTTGCAGTGAAAAGCCCCGGGATCGATACACTTGTACAGCTTGTTATCATAGAAAGGTCACCCAACAGCCTTGACACCTGTCACTGGCTCTCTAAGGATTTATTCACATGCTGCCATTTATGTGTGTGTGCGTGTGTGAAGGTGAGAAACAGGAAGAGAGCATGTGTCTGTGTGTGCGTGCCTGGCAACAAAGTTTGATGTAACTAATGAATCACACACTCATGTCAGCGCTCATTTTACACACATGACACCTTCATGGCAGTGTGAGTGTATCGCCTCGGCTGAAGGAGATACACTGACTTGTCCTTGGACCCTTTTTTCTCTCAGCTGCAACGAGAGGCATCAGTCCTGATGATGAGAAAACAGTGAAAGCCTTCTGACGAGCTGAAAGTTCACAGCCAGGTTTTATCCCCTTCTTCAACTCGGTCTAAAGCAAAGATTGGGAGGTTTGGTGCTCTCCCGGCCCTGCGTGTTTGCTCAGTGTGAGTGACATTTCAGCGGCAAATGAAATGATTCATTAGTGAGGAGATGAGCAAATGTGAAGCAGGAGAAATTTGACGGTAATGAGAAGATGTCAAGAGGAGTAAAAAATTAGCTCAGAGAGATTTGAAGTAGTTCAAGTAAATTCTGCCAGAGAGTCATCAAATCTGAATGAAACCCAGAGTTTGAGTTTGGCTTGCTGTTGTTTCTGTCCCGGTTTTTCCCATTTTTCTTCTTACTCTCAGATCTCACTTTCACTCTTCATCAATTGGAAAGACGACTATATTACCATGAAAGCATGTTGAGGGAGTTGACGAGTGAGCGTTGAGAGTCAGAGGAGGTGTTTATTGTCACTGTGGGTGATTTTTTTGTGTCAAATATGCTTTGATAGTACAGCAACAGTGACAAAGGAAGTGAGGTTCTGCATCATAATTTCCCCATAATCCATCCAAACACCCATTTCTCTAGTGCTGAGGAATATGCCAACAGACTGAGTGTGTGTGTTTGAGCTTGACCTCATGTTTCCTCTCTGATCAACAGCTGCACCCTGAGTGTCACGTTGGAGCAGGCCATCCTGCTGGCCCGTAACCACGGCCTGCCCCCTCGCTGCATCATGCAGGCCACTGATGTCATGAGGAAACAGGTATGTAATGTATTTTGCACATGCATGCAATGTTACTTAACACACACATTTATTTTGCACAGCATCCTGACGTTTCTGCCAGAGTCTTCAGTCTCTTCAGTGACATTTTTTGTCTCGGAGTGAATTTGTGACTCAATCCACAATGCAATTTCTGCATCCAAAATCATTAGATAAATGTATGCTTCATTGAGTCAAACTAGGCTGCCAAAATAGTGTTAGCAATAGATTTAACAGTGCCAATGGAGGAGCATTTACGCCATTCTAGCTTCCTTGGTCAGTGTTTGATTTCTCTCAGACACTATTACTTCAATAAGAATGCAATTTTAAAAGGCAGCCAACAGTAACATTATGTTTTGGTGTCGGAGAAAGCTATTGTCTGTCTTACTGCTTCGGAGTCTGGTTCTTGTTTGTTTGTCTGCATGTCTGTTTGGGGTCAAGGGAAAAAAATTCCCATTACACTCTCGATACATACAGATTTTCACCCCACAAACAGCAACCGCTGTGACCAAATCTCAGCATGAATCTCAGAAGCTCATTAGAAGTTCTGTGAGCGGTGGTAATTTTTGCTTTTTGCAGTTAGAGAGAGCAGAGTTTGAACAAGAGAGAGTCTGAGATCCTGCAGGAGGAAAGACTTTTCACTTCCACACTCAGAAGTGGGCTGGCAGCCAGAAGGATGCAACTATGTGCATTATCTGAGCTTGAGTACTACTGTATGTGGCCGGAAAAAAAAATCCATCTTGTGGAAGGTGTGGTGTGTGACATTTTTTTTTAATATGAGAGGGTGCTGGTTTTGGGATTTGACAGAACTTTTTCATAAAAGTTTTCATTGTGTTATTAAAGAGACTCCTGTATCACCATTGACCTACACACCACTGAGAAGAGGTTGTTTAGTACAGATAGAGAGCAGAGGGGAGTCTGATCTGGTGTGTGTGTGTGTGCGCGTGTCCCCTTGCTCTCAGACATCAGCTGATGAATCTGATGAATATGAATATCACTCAGGGTTTGGATGACGCCTCCTCTTCCTCGCTGAATAGTCATACTTACTCACAAAACGGTTATCAGCACAGCATCCGGTCCCAGCAGAAGCACCAACTCATCAAGCCCAGACAACATCATCCAGAATGAGAATGCATGAGTGATTTGAGCAAAATTGGTCCATTCACAGTTTAATTCGTAAACATCTGCATGGCAATTTCCCATTTTTTTGACTGTATAGGTATACAGTATACGTGTATATATATTCATAACCTAATTTAAGAGGATAGCTTCATGTTTCAGCATTTGTAAGGAACTTGTTATAATTTTTCCATGTGGAAAAATGTGGAAATGTGAAAAAATGGAAACACTGATAAAAGATGCATGCAGCTTTTTTTTTTGAAGTGTAAGTGAATCAATGTTTGTTATAAAACATTGGGGCGTGTCTGCTTCTCGGACAGCCTTATACCATATTTATCTCATTCTATCCAATACAGATCGAACCGTGATGGCAGTGTATTTCTGTCAGTTGGTGAGACTCTGAAATATGTCCACACAGAGTGTATTGCTTTGACATAATTTTTCAAAGTTTTAGTGTCTTATATATCAAAACAAAGTTTCACTTGTTGAAGAAACTGTAGAAATAGTTTAGTTTCTGTTGTTGTCTCTGACTCATCTGATTTTCTCTGGATGCCTCGTCCTGTTGGGACATCAGGGGGCATCTCTGTCTGGAGGCATCAAAATGGATGGCTGTGATGCACATCGAATAATTGCTGATGCTATCCTGCTATCTGGACGTAACTCGGGGCAGACACTAAGATGTCAGACGGCAGAGCTGTAACCGAGAGGTCAGCTAATGCACTTTTGGCCAGTAACTCCCTCTCTGCTCAAAAAGGAGGTGCTGATGACCTCGTCGGATAATGATTCGATTGTGTGTTTTTGCGTGTGTGTGCATCGTAGAGGGAGAGCAAGTGTTCGAGTGAGTGCAGGTGTTCGCATGTGTGAGTTGCTTCCTGCCCCCCTGCAGTTGTGTTTCTGCCGACTGTGTGCACCGCCAGCAGACTTACAGGAACATTAGCAAAGAGCAGGACGTGCACCTGACTGGGCATAATCAAACTGCAACACACAAACACAAGCTACATTAATCTTTCAAAGGTCTTGATGCTAAGACTTTTTCCCTACAGAGAATATTCTGAATGTGCGCTTTTGCACATATAGTAAAAAAGCAGACAAGTGCAATAGAGAGGAAGGAGGCAGCAACAGCAGCAGCAGCTGTGGTTTAAATTTTAAATTCTCCAGATGTATCATCTACTACAACCACATCTACTTTAATATTTCTAGACGCTGTTTAGCTCAGTGACTAGCTCAGTTCTGGGTCCAGCTGACTTTTCAAATATGCAAACAAATCTGTTCAACAACCAGGTCCAAGGGGAAACTATCAATCTATGAAAAGTTTTACCTCTAAAATCAAAAAGACCTCAAAACTTTTCAGAATTTTAAAAGACTGAACTTTTTTTTCTAATATTAGAAAAAAAAGTTCAGTCTTTTAATGTCAGAAATGCACACAGAATTCCAGATAGTAGGGAGTCTGAATAATATTACTCAGCAATGTATTATATCCAAACAAAGAATGAATCACCAGACTCACTGTATTTTTTTTCCACATACAAAGCTTTGGGTGAAAGCATTATCAATACTCAGAGGGCACAAATGTTTTTGGCTTACTGTCTAAGCTTTGTTTAAGCTCTTCTCTCTGTGGTTTTATTCCGAGCTCCTATTTATAGCTGCTGCATTTCAGCCTCATCCACGATGTCATGAATTGTTGATGTCTGTTTTTCTATTAGGGGGCAAGAGTCCAAAATTCTGCCAAGAACCTGGGAGTGAGGGATCGCACACCGTCATCAGTCCCAAGGTAAAACTTCAGTCACGACCTGTCCATGTGGCCTCACATCAGCCCTATTGAATTATGGGGCCTTAACAGGCTTTGCATGTAATAGCCCATTATCTAGAAATCTTTTTACACTATCTGTGACCATTTTTCACTGTTGCATGAATGTTTACTTCAGAGACCTAAAATCTGCTTAAGAGAAAAAAACTGCCTTCCTTTCCTCTGATATATGTGTTGTTACATGGTAATGTAGCTGCAAGAAAAAATAGTTTTGAATTTTCTTTCTTCTTGGTGCTTTCTGGGACCCTGATTTAAAATTTTGTTAGTCTGCAGTCAAGTCACGACATGCTGAAAGCACAGAACTACTAATTCACACTGTGTTTGTCTCTGAAGTTGGAAAGAAGCAATAAGAAATTTGTAGATTTCAGGATTTAAAAACTCCCAACAAAATAAACTAGTCTCTACTGACTCTTGCATCTTGGACGTCTCACCTTACCTGAACTCAGTGTGAAGAGTTTTAAAAGCAACTCCTGTTCTTAACCACTTTATCAAACGACTGTAACCTAAACTTGAAACCCAGTGTTTGTTTAAAAGTACGGTTCTTAAATGAATTTTTTAACATTTTAGTATGCTTTCAACCACTCATACAAAGTGTCCAGCACAGTGTCCACCTCTGTGTAGTCAGCTGAATCCAGCTTGTTCAAAAGTGCATGTATTTGTGCAGTTGGGTAGCTCTGTGTATGCGTGCTTTTTCTTCAGGGCTGTGGCCAAATGGTTCCATTAGACGGGAGCTCCCTGTTCTCAGTGGCTCCAAGATGAGGACAAGGACTGCCTCAGCCATTTGGCTGTGACATATACGCTTTTGTGTGACAGGCAGCCCTTTTGAACCTTTTAGTGAAATTGACAAATACAATTAAGTAGCGGGATGATTAGTGTTGAGACATTGTGGTCGCAGAGCAAAATTGCTGCACTCTCACTAGGTTCCTATCATGATTGTAACGGCGTGAGCGAGTGCTGTAGAATATGGAAATGTACTTTGTGGGTCATGAGATATGTTAGTTGTTCACAACAGAGATCCACACGCTCACTGATGTGTAGATAAAACGGGGGTAGTTATATTATGTGTCAGTTTACCCTGCAGCCATGCCATCCAAAGAGAGTCTCTTCAAAACCAAAAGGATGCGAGTGGTGCAGCTCATTATCTACAAGAGTGGAGCTGAGTTAAGATGTAAGACATGCAGCTCGTAATGGAGAAATTTGTGCTGTGAGAAGAGATATGCTGATCAGTTATCAATAACGCAAAATGAATTGCTGGTAAAGTAATGTTTTCTGTTCATTAAGGCAGCAGAACAGCGAGAGGTGCATTGTTAGGATAAGAGTTTTTATGGACTTTATACAGTGTGTATGCAGGGCTTCTTACAAATGCAAACAGCTGTAACTACTGTATAATTCATGTAGCATTTAAAACACAAAGTGTACAACCACCATACATTTTAGATTTTGCCGTCATGAAGGTTACCAGGCTAAAGTATATACAGTTTACACAGCACCAACAGCACTTTTGTTGATAAAACTAAACTCTGAAGTTATTTTTTCACTGTTTGAACATAGTTAATGTTGTTTGACTTTGTAGTGCAAAGCTGGATGTGTGTTTCTAGGGGTAATTATTTCTCCATCACTGACATCTTTCCTCTTTAAACTGCAGCTACATCCTGTTACATTTTCTTTTGCTCTTGACAGAGACTTTTTTAGAAAACAGAAATTTGTCACCAGTTGATCATTGTACAGTCTTTATGGTACTATGTATTGAAATGCGTGTGTGTGTTTTTCTCATCAGGTTGTACAAGCTGTGCCTGCCTCCACCCCCAGATGGGGACCCATAATGCATTGCATCAAGGAAGTTGCTGAAGAAGTCCTGGAGAACTTTGAGTCCCAACCATTCTGCTCTTAAAGTCGTTCCTGCACCCATGAAGAATCAACCTAATGAAAACAGTTATGGAACAATTTTACATGTTCAGCGTAGCTGCCTGAAGTGTAAATAGAAATTTAAATAGTATTTTTAATACTTTATATTTTCCACTGTTGGTCTTTATACATATTTTGCTTCCTTTTGTGTGTGTGTAATGCATCTGACAAGAAGATGTTTCCTACCGTGAATGGAGTTAAATTAGCTCATTGAAATGGAATGAACCCCATCACTTCACTGTCTGTGCATAATGGGCTGAAAATTATATTTGTTTTCATGAGGGACATTTGCATTTTATGTTATTAGTTTCATTTACATATGAAATAAGCAAGATAATATTGATTACAATGAGATTGGATGTAATTTGGCATTGTATTTGTTCAAATTAGCCAATGATTTGTCTGCTTCTCTTCTGACTCCATGCTTTATCAAGTCTATCATTATTTGATAACCATATGAATGTGTGTTTTGTAACATTCCTCAATATGATTTTTATTCGCTTGTAAATATAGAAATTTAGCAAAAAATGATTTTGAATTTATGCATGCATATAAAGATTTCCAATGGTTTATCAGTATTAACAATAGGTTTTTGGAAGTAGACCTATGAGATATATTCTGTTATTTTATATTGACAGTACTCAGGATTATAATGTCTCTCTGCGTTACTTATTATTGGATGTTAAATCATTGTAGAGTGGATGACTAGCTCAATACTATGCAAACAACCAAGTGATAATAAACTGCATCTATAAGCTCCTGTAGTGTTCCTACATATAATGTAGGTATGTCTGTTCATCAATGTAAGAATGATGCTCAACTTTTGCTGCAGATTTTCCTCAAAACACTAAAATGCTGTCATGTATACAGTATGTAAAAATATATTAAAGCTGATAACAGTGGCTTGTGGTTTTGTCTTATTAAAATGATTCACACCACCAAGTCACCATTGGCCTGTTTTTTCTATTCATCTGATGTTGCCCCGCCCACATTGTGTGACTTCCGGAATTCATTGTGTCTGAAATCAATCTCCTATAGTCCACTACATAGGGGGTTGGTTTTGCAGTGCTGTATGAATATATAACCTGGCAGTGGACTCAGAGTATCCCACAGTGCATTTTAAAGGAGAAGTTCCGTTTTTTGCAAACTTATTTCTAGCATAAAATACGTTCATTTACTCACTCATAGAATTTTGGTGTAACCTGGAGTCCTTCAGGCCATATTTAGATCCATTCGAGATCCGCATATATCCATATAATGGGAGTTGTTGGGGCCTCGACAATGCAGCCTCTAAATAAGGCATTATCTGCTGTGAAACTCGTGCATTTCACCAATATTGTGTCATGAATCACCAGTACTATTCCCCTGTGAGTTCGAAGCGGCTCGGAGTTGCTTTGTTATTGTCGTCCGGGGTTTTTTTAGACGCTTGTCATTGACCTTCGACTTCGATGACGTCACTGCCGTGCGCCACCGCTCATTCACTCAGTGTTCTCTTTATACATCCATGGTTCTACCCGTCTATGGTTCTACCCCTACCCATGGATGTATAAAGAGAATGGTTCTACCCTTCTACCATGATCGGGTACACGGTATTTGCTACTGCTAACAACATGGTTCCGGTGTTTTCGTATTTCCAAATTGTCCAAACAAAACGACTAGTTGGACTAAGTTCACCTTCCACAGGCAGAGCAGGAGTAATGTCTTATTTAGAAGCTGCATCGTTGCCCCAACAACTCTCATTTTATGTGTATACGCGGATCTCGAATGGATCAAAATATCGTCCGATATCGTACACGTAGTAAATGAACGTATTTTATGCTAGAAATAAGGTCCAGGTTGCAAAAAACGGAACTTCTCCTTTAAAACGAGTGTACATTCAATGGTCACTAATCAACCAAGTGTTTTTTTGTTTGTTTCTTTGTTTTTTCACATCAGCTCCTCCACATCGAAGTTCCTAGAAGGTGAGTAGGCAGGAGTGAATAAATGAATGAGTGATTTCCACAGGACTAACAATGGGGCGTCAAGCGGAAGCTGAATTAATCCGATGTGACTGACAGCCAGGTTACCGCACAACAAGGTGAACAGTTGAAATGTAGTCGAACACTGGCTTCGTGTGAATCGTTCCTTTCTTCTAATATCTCTCTTCTGTGGTGTCCTTGTACCGGTGATGTTTAATTATAGCTTTGTATAAGTGGAAAAGGAATTAATTTGAGATTTAAAAAATTAGACCGATTTCAACTGTAATGTTTTCTCACGCTAATTAGCAGAGCGAGCTACACCTGCCTTAAACCACCGCAAGCGTGCACGTGCTGCTGCGCAATTTATTACCGTGAAATCTTCTCTGCTCGTGCAGGTGGATGCTTTACAAGACACATGGTTGCGCTGAGCACAGAAGATCACAGTATCTGCTGGACCGGGCTGAGCTGAGCTCGCTGGATAAATGGGAGTGGCGGTGGCACAGTTTAACACCGGCAGCCAGTGAGCGGAAGATTTGTAATCTCTGTCACAGAGCTGCTGTGCCATTGGCTTCTACCGGGAAGCTGCCGCTGGAGAGTCAGTGAGCCGACAAGCTGGGGACGGTCCCGGGCTGAGTCTCCACAATGAGCCGGGCTCAGAGCCGCCTGCTCCGCACTTGACGCAGCCCGTCTGAACTTAGCGTGGCTCCACTGCAGCTCCCACTTGATGACATTTCCTGTATTTTTTTTTTTTTTGGAGGGGGGGTTA
>OMNW01004364.1:59889-86711 GCA_900303245.1 Selene dorsalis | reverse complement strand
TTTTGCACATTTGTAGTCACCGAGGCGCCCTCGTGAAGGACGAATGACACCGGCTCACCTCATGATTTCATCCTGCTAAAAGCTCCTGGCATTAGTTTCTTCATGGCGTCTCCGCAACAGTCAAGAATTCAGTCGTATCTGGAGAAGAATAAAATCGGACCCTTGTTTGAGGTGAGTGCTCAAATTCAATTTAACAACTCTGAACTTCCTGGATGCAGATTTAAAGGACCGGCGCTTTGCACCAAGACAACGTTAATCAGCTTTAATTTATAGTTTGTGCTAAATGATGAGCGCACATCTGCAATGTGAGCTGTCACACTGGAGTAACTGAGGAATGCATTGAACTGTATCATCGCTGCTTCTACACACTTGTATTTGTTTAAGCAACTGGCTCGTGGCAATGGCATAAGCGTTTATTTTTCTTCACTTTGGTGTCAGATTGTCTCTACACTGAAACGTCCCGCTGCGCCCCCCCTTTATAAGATGAGACACTGGAGTAGACAGAAACACAAAGGTTTTACTGGCTGCTGTGTTTGCCCTCGCATTTCCATGTTTAGCCCTTCCAGTGATTTACATTTCGAAAGATGATGAAACGAGATGAGATGATGTAGCATACCCTGCCACTGCCTGACTCAACACTGTTTCAGTTTGTTGAAGTTGGGGCCACTCAGGGAAGCCAGTTGTAATTTGGTATCTCAGGCAGGATTTGCTTTGCTGTGCTGCTCAGCTACAGAGGACACAGCCAAACTACCTGCCTCTCTCTGTCTGTTTGTCAGTCAAGGGATCTGTGTGTTCATCCCGGGCTTATTCTCAGTGTGGCATCCAAGCAACCCAGGGGAGTGCATGACTTCATCCTTTGTTTGCTGTTGGATTTAGGCTATCAGGACTACAAAGGTGTGAGGCACAGTCAGAGCAAAGATGGAAAGACAGATAAACCATCCAACTGGCTTAAGGGTTGAGATGCAGCAGATCTGTGGGTCTGTCATTCTCATTGAAACAAGGATGACAAGTGTAACATCACCATCGCTGTAAAAAAAAAAAAAAAAAAAATGGATTCAGTAGACGTGTTCTGTGCTCATGGCAAAGCTACATTTACATGCACATGATGCATTTTGCAAAGTGCTGACGCTACAGTTCTGTGCTTCAAGTGGATATATAGTAGCACACACACACACACACACTCTCTCAAACATGAGCTGCATGTTAAATGGATATAAGCGCAGTAACTGAGGCTTGTTTCAACACCGTGGACAGAGAACATTACGGCCAACATGCTTTTAACCAGTGAAGAAGACAGGAATTCTTATTGAAAGGCCACAGCAGTCACTGAGGCTCAACTGCACAATGATAGTCCTCTGTGTGCTCTCTCTGTTTGTTTTTCCTCCCTCTATCTTCCTCTTCCACCTGTCTTCCCCTCTGCTCTGTCTAACTTCCCCTGCCTGTGTTGTCCCATAATATTTTGCCTCTGTGTGCAATTAAACTGTGTCGCCTTCATCTTACATTTGAAGATGATTAAAGTGCTTTGCATGACTTTAAGTTGCTCCTAGTGATGCTGATCAAATGACACCTTTGTTCCAAAGATCAGTGGGTTTATATGCTAATGCCTTTTCATGCTTGTCCTTAAGATACCATGTAGACTTTTTTTATTCTGACCAAGACACAGATCATTAATGAGCTGTTCACAGTATTTAGCCAGTGGACAGTGAATTGTGAGGCAGAATTGTGCAGGGTGGATTTGCAAGGGAATCTGACAGGTTTTTGAAGGTAGTAAGAAACAGGTATAGTAAGAGGAGATGCTTCTCCCCTCATGAGAAAATACTGGTGGCTGCTACTCTGGTGCTGCGCTTGAAAACCCTTGGCAGTTTCATTGTTGTCGCAAAGAAAACCCATCCATGTGCGCTCAGGTGTGAAGAAACAAGTTTTTCTTTATTGGGAGAATCCAGGAGAGGGGCTGATATTCCTCCTGCAACTTTCTTTTTGATCAGATGTAGGGAATTGGTGCAGCAAATGTAATCAAACAGATGTTCTGCTATGCTGCTTAAACCCACTAGTACAACACTTACAGGTAAAATGCAGAAGTTCAAATGGCACAAAAGAAGTACAAGAGCATAATGCAGCAGTATAATTATTTTTCTGTTGCTCATGGTCACCAGATAATAGATAAAATACTAAAATATAATGAAAATACTTTGGTGTGTATATCTTGTAGTTTTTGCAATGGAAAACTTTATGACGACCAGTAACAAAACAGTTACTGGCTGTAACCTAAACCAAAGCCAATAACTCAAGGATTGAGTCAATGCACTGCATGCAATAACACCACACTGTGAGTTTCTGCCCTAAATTACATCATTTCAACAGAGAGAATAAATGGATTGCCTCCTACTGATTTGGTTGTTTTCCATGTGTGAGGAAGAATCTTTTAGTGTCATTCATTTAAAAGGTGATCGTACTTTATTCTTGTAAATTAAATGTGGTGAGGGCATTTGGTAACACACACCAATGAATATATCTAAGTAGTTACTGTACAAGCATGTTCTGTAGCAATATGCAATATGTATGTGTGTCTTGGATGTGTGAATGTTAAAGAGTTTGCGCTCTGTAACAAATTAACACCTCGAGTTTCTGACTTCATGTTGCGTAACCACCCCCTCGATGTAATCAGTTTCTTTACCACAAACTGTTCTTTCTTTATTTCCCTCTGAAACTCATCTGCAAAGACCTCATCGCCTCCTAGTACCCAGCACACAGCTGCTGTATTAAAGTGTCTGTGTAACAAGAGTGGGGGGTTCATTTACTCACTCTGATGAGACATCTTATGATTTGCCAGAGAATTGATTTTTTTTTTTTCTCCTACTCACTAATGAAATGGTTGCTTTGCAGAGATAGCGTGCTGAGTCAACACCAGTGGAATATTATCTAAAAACTGAAGCTGCCTTTCATAATAATTGAAGTAATTGCACCCCAGATTATTGTCAGCTATTTGATATTGATATTCTTTTCAAACACCTCCTCTCCTCCCAGTCACTTCATAGTTAAAGTGCAGCATACCCTTTGCCATTTGAGTAGACATTAAGTAAATTGAAGACCACATGTTCAAGATCCTTTGTTATACTCTCTGTGGTACAAATGGTAAAAAAGATAACACAAGAACAAGTGCGTTACTTGCAGCATTATTGCAACATACAAAGGATAGAATTCCCCCGGCATTGCAACAGATTTACTTTCAGTTGTCTAACAGAATTTGTACAATTCCTCAGTCTTTGTGTTATCAAAGAGGAGCTGCAGAATTCATGTATAAACTTCTGACATTCGAACTTCTGTAACAGCAGCAGGGAAAAAAAAACAAAAGGAGCAATCTTTGTCTTTACCACAGCCGGTATTAAACCTGCTCTGTTGTTCCTCCCTACTGTGATCTGTCAGTCATGTCTGCAGCAACACCACTTCTCAACAGTAAACTCAGGGGCCATGGAAATGTAGTTAAGACCAAAAAGTGTCATTGGATTGAAGTGGAATTGGTCTTTAAGTCAAATGTTGAGTTATGACAGTGCTCCGTAGATAAATAGGCGTCACTGTTAATGAGAAAGTCTGACTTTTTCTTTAATGACTTAAAAATCTTGAATGTAGTTCTGCTAATAGAGAGCTAGGACTGTTGCTCTCAGCTCAGGACTTTTTATTATCACTTGCTGATATTAATGAAGCCCTGATGAGTGATAAACTTGGATTGGTTTTGGCTCTGGTACAAATTTTATTGCATGGGTCAGGTTTGCATCACTGTTTCTTTTCTTTTTAGACGTTTCATTGGTGCAGAAAAGCTCCTCCAACATGCACAATGAGAATGTAAAGCACTGATGCTTACACAACAATTTAGCAATAGTCCAGTTAATCACTTTATGCTTCTCTTGTCATTCATACACTACATTTCCCTCTCGATAAATAAAAAAGAAATGAGATCAATAAATAAAACGAAATGAATCAGCACTCAGTTTCAGCTGATGCCTCAACCGAAGATGTGGGATTTCAAATCAGTAGGCTGCTCTCTTCCTCCTATTGATATGCTACTTATAGAGAAGTTAAATGACTTTCCTCTGAGGGAATTATACAGTATATTCACCCACACGGAAAAAAGGTTCACTCCAGTCTGCTCAGCTATGTAGTTCTTCTAATCTGCTGTGCTCGGGGTCTGAGTAGTGCAGCCCTGCAGTACTGGAAAGAAGTCGGTCTGTCCAATCAGGACACACTGCCTGACCTATTGATCTACTCCCTTAAGGGATAATTTATTGGACTTGGTGTGATTGGGTTCAGGCTACCTACTGTACTAGCAATATGCCCTTTCTTTCTTTCCTGCTGAAACTGTTATTTCTATATGACTGTTACTTGATTTTTGTGTCTTTTAACAGTAATTCCTGTATACCTGTTGAGAAATTGAAGCATATCCACAAACTGTGTCACAGATAGGCAAAGACAGAAACATGTGCAGCCAGTTGAGCACAAGCAGGGAGGTGGAGTTATACATCCAGAGGAATCCTTCAGAGGTCTTATTACATCTCCAGTACAAACACACCTGGAAACACTTCTCTTTCATTGGCATACCTCCCACTCATTAGGTAATGAAAACCCTGACATTTAATCTCAATGGTTGGTTGCTTCGCTATTTGTTTTGTTCATTTTTTCACCTCATCCTACAATTTAAAGCAAAAATATCTGCAGAATGGTTGTTATACTGACCATTAAATATTGATATGCACTCTGATATGAGAACATACTTCAGAGCTGGGCCCGTCATTACCTAATGCGTACATGACTAAGTCTAGTGTCTAATGAGCAGAAGAATGATTTGTGCTCTCACTCTTTTGCCCTAGTTTTAGCCATTCGTACGCCAGAGGGTTATTTTGGCATATATTTACATCTAAACACAGAAACGCTCACTCTAATTTTGATTTTTAAAATCCTATTAGCAAACTGTGAAGGCACACTAAAAGTCAATACAATCAGTTTAGGGTAATATGCATTTGCAATTTACTGTGGCAGTTTGTTATGGCACCATATGAAAACCGAAATGAGGCCGTTCACTTTTGTTGTGTCTGGGGTTCAAAGGAAGACCTAATAACTGTCAAAAGTCAAAGGATAAAAACACTTTGTGATTGGTTAAAGTCTGGCATAACCAATTAGACCACTTTTGGTTTATTTTCTAGATACCATTTTTAATTCAAATTCAGTGACGGCCTTAAGTTTGAAGACTTGGTATGACAGAAATGCATGGGTTAATGTGGCTCCCCTTCAGGCACACTTCAGGAGTAATTACTACAAGACAGGCGGCTGAACAGGCAGCCGAAGGCCAGGTTGGTCTGGGGGGAATTCAGGAGGGGGCAAAGAGGGAAGACAAAGGATATCTGGGAGATCAAGCAGCGAGACAATGAGTGACGTGCAATATGAGGAAGATTTAGAGCATGCAACGTAAGGTGGTGGTGGTGAGTGTCTGCGATTTTTGAGAGTACGGGAAAAAGAAGGAGACAGAGTACAGTGCCTGTGCTGCATGCTAATAAAGTTATCATGTCCACTTACAGCCTGAGGATGGTGACGGCTTACTGCTGAGTGTAATTAAGAGTCGTGCTGGTGGTACGGGAGAGACGATCATCTGAAACACAGGCTTGACAGTTAACCTATATTTGTTCAGCTGTTGACTAATGGTTGTATGTAACTGTCTGTTTGTTCAAAGAGTGATTAATACAGTACATGTTTAGAGTATATACTTAACAGGGGTCCACCAAAGGGTGTGCTTTGTGCTGAATCCTCTCAGCTTCTTATTATGAGTGGTGAGGCCCTCGAAAAACATTTTAAACTAAAGCTTTAGTTCACACAAATTTAAAAAAAATCAAATTTTTTTTAATTTGTGTGCTTTGGATTGGGCTCTCTGGAAAATGCAGTATCATGTATTTCTGTGCATTAATCAGATTGTATCAGTCTTCAAGAATGTGATGAAACTACACCCACGCAGTCACGAAGGCACGGGTTAGCTTTGTTTTTGAGTGTCAAACTCTTAATAGCTAGTGTGAGTTGACTTTTTTGGTACTTCAGCTGAAATTGTTCATCCTCTAATCCTGTAATAGATAAATGAAAGGATATTCAGGGACATCAAATGTTGCATTCAACTACTATGACTTGACTGAAACTCCTCATACATTGTGTAGTCTAATCTATTCTATTTATTTCCCTTGTGGGATACTATGTAATTTATCACTATCTGGATCAAAACAGCTGTAATCAATGTACAACAGTTTCCTGTTTCTTCCAACTCTGTCTTTAAACTGTAGCCAGGTGTCCATATGTACTTGAAAACAGTTTTTGCTCACTGCAATCATTCATACTGACTGTGAAATGACCTCTGCTGGCAGTAATATGTTCCTAATGTATTTGGTGAAAGACAAAATCCACTCATTCTGTGTGCAGAAAAACTGTTCAAGGGCTTATCTTAAGTTAATATGAGCCTTGAGCAGTCTCAGTTTATCAAATGGAGTAGCTATCTTCCAGTGCTACGTTCTTTTGAATACATGTTGAGCACTGTTTTCTTGATGAGCTGCAGCGTAGGATCAGTCATTTAGATATCTTAATGATATAAAAATCATTTAGATATGTAACAGTTCACAATTCAATGCGGTGTTTATACAGCGATGTGAAATATGGCAAATGTAGGTGCATATGACGGTATAAAATACCAAAGGATCCTGTGTAGTTGAATGAAGCTGTCTGTCCTGGAGGTGATGACGGAGGCAGAATTGCATTAATATCTGCCAGATACAAAGACATCAGATTAGAGCAAGAAGATATAACGAAATTTTTATCATAGCGAATGAAATCAAATAAGGAGAGATAAGATCTGTCTTCTTTAATGCAACAAAACCTGAAAAATGATTGAAAAGATTTACTTCAGCCTAAAAAAAAAGGTAGAAAAAACAGCCCACACCTTTGATTTTCATTTATATAGACAAATGATAAGTCAGGCCCCCATTACAGGGCTAAAAATGCCTCCAAAGTGGAAGGAACATCTGACCTAGTGCATAACATGCATTGAGGAAAATGAACTTGGGGCAGTGCAGCACGGTGGAGTGAGTGAAGCAGATAAAAGCATCTTCTCTGATGAGTATTATCTAGTAGCAGCAGCCTGGTTAGGTGACATTGCCTCTTCCACGGTCTCCTCTTCTGCTCTTGTCTCACATTCAAGGTCTGGATCACTTCCAGTGGCATCTTTCCTCTCACTCTCTTCTCATCTTCACCTCAACCGGCTTGTCACGTTCTTCTTTTTTTCTCCGATAATGACCTTTTTTTCTGCGCACGAAGCACATTGAGCAGCTACATAGACGTCACCTTAAATACCCTGTGAAACGACTCTGCGTTGCCATATTTCACTGACAAGTGGCAGGTAAATCAATGGCAGCCAGTGGCTTCTAGTGCTGGCGACAGGGACAGGGAACCCTGTTGGGAATCTTGGAAGAACGGTCCCTCCGTTTCATTTTTTTTTTTTTGACACAAGGACAACCCGTGAAGAAGAGATGTCGGGTTTTAAAGCTTTAAATCAGAGCCACAGCTTCACGGTTGTTTATTAATTAGGTTTTAAATCTGAATATGCTTCAGGTGATGGTGTTGTTTACAGAGAAACTATATTCTGAATAGATACAGTAATTTGCTGCAGTGTCTGTGTTTATGTATCATACTACCAGTCATCATTAGTGGATGACCAGCCCTATGCTGGGTTCGATGCATCCTCAAAATCCAGCAGGAGTCACGTCGCAAATTGATGAGAGTAAGAGTAAAGCTTAGGCAAAGTTCTTAGAAGAGTTTATGTGATATCAGATCTTTCCTTTATGTATATATATGTATAATGTGCTTTTCATGGACTCTCTTCGTGATGCTTCATTTGATTATCACAAAAGAAAGGTGTCCATGGTTTGCTGTTATGAACATGGCTTGTTGTTTTGGTTTCCTCATAAGGACATGAGCAGGGTTCATGGTTTCAGTCACCAGAGACTGAACCTTTCATTTGTTGTTACTCACCACCACCATGTTAATACACGCTCTTCCTTTTTCTGTCGTTACCCACACCATTTTAAACTCTCTCTCTTTCATTGTCTCCCTAAATCTACCTCCTATGTATGACCTTCACAACTTTCCCTTTGTCCTGGCCCCTCATCTCTGAGACTCACATCCACTTTGAGTTTGTTTAAGTTGCAGAGAAGCTGGGAGCATCAGTGAGAGTATCATGATTGTCGTTGTACCCAGGGGGAGACCTTGAGAGCTTCCAAGGACACGGGTGTTTTTTTAGCTGGCTGACAGTCGCCGCCAAACCAAACTGCCTGGAGGCGCACAGATATCTCACCCTGGTAACAGCTCTGCACACATATATGGACTACATGTCTCAGTTGCTCATGCCACCTATTGGTCTGCTTATAGAGGACAGATACAGATCCTGAAACTCTCTGCTTCTCTTTATCTCTGTCATACACTCATGCACACACACACATAACATCTGCTAAGGATGCTGTTCTGCTGACGCAAGTCACTCCAAGTCAAATAGTATTAAAGTCTGCTTGTATATAGAAATGTTGACCCAAATTTTAGTCTACATCTTACTGTGGTTCCTGTCACAAAAATATGATTACCAGTCAAACTGCATGAGCTTCTCAACCAGGACTCGTGTTATTTAAAACTCCTCATTACCATAGAAAGTGAAAGTGTCAGAGACAGTTACCTTGATCTGCTCTATATGTGAGTTATGTAATGTATGGTTACCCACCGTGTGATTGAGAGGGATCAGTTTCTCATAATATGTCTTTATAATAATGTCTTTTTTTATGGTGCTGTTGGAGATATTGAAGGACACAAAGGTATGAAGGTGCATTAGCTCATTCAGCAGCTTGTGTCATAGATGCAAAACACTCTGTAGGATATTCAATCAATATATGTTGGCACAAAAGTGTTTTACAGAACAGACGTGGGCAGCATGCAGATGTGCGCACATGTGCTGCCACTTTCTGTCACTGTCCCCTGGGTAGGCACTATCTGTCCATCTGTCTTTGCAGTTTGCTGCTGTTTATTTCATGCATCAAACTCTTGCGTTACCCGCTCTACACATCTGTGCATGAGCGGTCTCCACTGGGAAACACAATCCTGAAAATCAACACTCGGTAGTCATCCATTAAAAGAAGCGCACGTCCTTTCCCACTACCCACTTCTCCTTCCCCACAAAATAACTATTGAGACTTGGAAACCCCGAGGTAGTTAACAGAGTTCTGCTAGTTTGGCTTCCTGTGTGATCTACCAAATTACAGCCTTCATTTATAGAGCTCCTGTTGGTAGGTTAGTTAAATTACCCACAGGAGCTACTAAGCAGTAATTACAACTTTTACGTCTTTGCATCGTTAGAGGTTTATAATTGTTAGACACAGTGCCACAGAAATGCATTGCACTTTTGAGGAAAGATGGATTACTAAGAATCTTAATGTGCTGTATATTCTCTTGCAGGATTCACACAAATGGCTATTTCTCTTCAAGACTACTTCAACTACTGTGTATCTCTAACAGGCAGAGGAGTGGGACATTGCAGTGAAACATTTCAGCATGATCCTTGTTTGTTCCTACATACGCCGCCTTCTGTTGGAGCTGCTGTAGACAGTGGGGCCGGGCAGGAATGTCCCCCTGACCAATTACCTGATTAGCTTTCTGAGCACACACAGTGCAGCTAAGGCTAGCCAGCTATAATGCACACACAGGCTGTCTCCCTGTACCCATCCCCACGCCCTCAAAGACACACACATGAGCATGTCCGCAAGGGCACATACATACCAGCCATTAAAGCACAGGACTACATGACTTTGTTTTTCTGCAATTAAATGTGTAAATGTACTACTCACACAGAAACCTACAGTCTCTCCCTCAAGCATACACACACACACACACTCATTTTATCCATACATTACATTACGTCACCAATTCACTGCAGTCCACTAATGACTCTCTTTGCTTTTCTGCAGCAATCATCCTGTAGTCGGCCACGGCTGCTGTCTCAGACTGCTCAGAGTTTATTCTCATACCATATCTCACGTACACACACACACACACACGTGCCCTCTACCCTCAGCACCTGTTACTGTGACTCCCTGCGTGCTTTCCTTCTTTTTCGCCTTCTGCAGTATTTTCCTCTTTTTGGCTGTTTTTTATGTAGTCAGTCAGATTTGTCAGTCTGTCCTGCAAACAACTGACTCATCTCCTCATAATATAATTGGCTGTCTCAATATTTTACCTTTCATGTCATTGTAGTACACTGTCTTTACCAATAACTGTCTAAAACCTAAAATAAAAATAATGGTGTGTCTTTTTCCTCATTGTAGTGACATGACATATTTCCGGTGCTGACATCAGACGTTTCTGTGTCATCACTGAGTCCTGATCAGTCCATCTCTACATTTTCGTGTTCAGACTCAGGATATCAAATGCTCATTTTATGAAACGGGAATGGATTGCCTTTTTGCTTCATAGCTGCACTTTAAAAATTCATTCATTGCCCAAACTCTGCAGTGTTTTGTTTACTTGTTCGCCCTTGTGTCTTGACAGACTGAGCTGTTTTTGATGGAACTTGCTGACATGTTTGTTACTAATTGATATAGAAGGGAAGTGCTCCTATCTCGGGGGACATGTTGTCTTGTTTGTCTTGACTTTTTTTTATTATTATTTAGGATAGTGACACTGGCTGTAGCATATTCCTGCGACTACATTGAAGACAAGGGAATTTGATCACTTCTTTAGCCAGTTGCCTCACTCTCCCTTGAGAGTGAAGTCAACTACAAAACAAGACTTATGCAGCTTGTAGGGATTGATTGTCTCTACTTCAGCTTGGTGGTTTCTCCACTGGCCATTCTATTTTTCTGACTTTGTAGTACCACTTTGGTCTAACTGCTTTCTGCTTTACTCTGCTCCTGTAGGAGTTGATGACCAAATTGATAACTGAGACTCCAGACCATCCAATCCCTTTTCTCATTGATCACCTGCAGACCAAGCAAGACAGCCCTGGCAAGTTGCACAGAGCTCTCTCTGGCTCCGCAGCACTGTGGGCACAGAGCTCCCCTGGTCAGTACGCACGTACACACTGCATGCATAATGTGCACATACATACATACGGTGAATAAGATGTTTGTTTTTGTACCTCCCCGACCAATGTTTATGCTGAAGATTCTTTTAAAGCAAGGTGTTCTGAACAGTAATTGTTACTGTTTGTCATGACAGAAAGCAAAAACACTCGAAGGGAGTGTAGCAACTATGAGAAGCCATGGCAAATTCACCCAAAGAAACCGAAGAAATCCAAGAGTGACTTGGCTGTTTCAAGTATCTCTCCTCCCTCACCAGAATCCAAATCTTGTGAGTTTCTTTTTTTTTGTTTCATATGCACTTTAACTTTGTCAAAGTTTTCTACTCTGTGACTCCTTTTTTTTTTGTAATTACCTTGATCACGCACACACACATGAACACACACAATCCATTTCAGATTACGAAGCTGCACAGTTCTGCTACCTGTTGTATGGGTAGTATCCCAATTACACGCTCCATTGGCATTAATCTCCATTTTTAATTTGATATAATTATATCTAATTAAAGTTAGTCACAGTGTGTAGTCCAGCATCCCCCTTCCAGTCTCCCAGAGCCCTCCAGATGAGCTAGTTAGAAGGTGCCACTTTTTATATAGTTACTGCTGAAGATGAGATTTCACAAAGTTCTGTAATGTAGAATGGAGGCAGATGAGATTTTTTCTGGTGATAACTTTTAGCCCTGCAACGAATTACTATACTTACGATGTTAGAATGAAGTATGGCACTTGAGACAATGAGGCTAGGTCAGATGGGGAGCAAGCAGAGCCATAGACTCTTTCAATAATTTAACATTGCGCTCTCACTGCCAGACCATGTCTATTTTCAGCTGCGGTAAGAGAATTACTCACAATCAAAAGGAAATGGGTGTTGAGATGAGTGCATGAAGTGAGTCAAAGAAAACAAGCGAGAGGGAGAAGTCGGGATAAAGTGAGCCACAGTCAGCACACAGAGGTGTACTTAAGTGATGAGCATTAGCAGCATTCCTGTTGCCCCTTCAGAGTAAGAAGCCTTCAAAGCTGCATTTAAAGTAAAATCCTATTAAAAATACATGCAAAGGTGTCTTGGTGTGCAAGGCTCATGAAAATTTTAAATCAAAAGAACTACCTCTCATCATTATTGTACAATGTAGCCAGAACAACACAGCAGCTGCCATAAATATAGGGAGGTACCACTTATAGGGATCAACACGAATTCCTCACTGTTACACGTAGACTCCTTCTTTCTGTGTACAGTTTAGCAAAGGGTTAATGTGCTTTGGCCTCACCACTTCTTGACTGAAGCTTTAATGGGCATTGAAACCTTAACCCTTTATCTGAGGTAGAGCACAACTCATTGCTGCTGCAGCACAACACACACAGCAGAGCAGAGACGACTGAAAGGCGCTCTTAGCCGGAAGTAATGAAAGTTTTTTTTTTCTCCCTCTCTCTCTCTCTTGCATTTGGCAGAGACATTTGCTCTGTGTTTATGGCTGTTACAATGCCAAGGAGCTTAGTCAGGGTAAACAAGGGTAGAGGAAGCATATTGTTGTAACAGCGCCGTCAAATATTCCCCAGCTAGTTTATTTATTTGACGGTGTGTATGTGCGTGCAAATGCAAACAGAGGCGTGATGCTCACCTTTTGCACCTGTCAACACACATTTTTCATTGAAACATAGTTAAAATTCATTGCCAAATCCTTTGCATAAAATTCTTGTTAACATGTCTGTTCAGGCAGTGCAATGCGGCAAGTAGTTGAGAAGACAACCAGTACATTTTGTTTGGCATCTTCTCATAGCCCACCGGTTTTTTATGTTAATTTAAATTCTGATGTGTTAGAGCATAAAAAAATTAGATATGGAGGAACCACTTGTAATCCCCTGCCTATAGAAGAGTATTGCGATATAAATAATGTCTGAATATAACAGTTTATGAATCAACCATCATATAGAAGCTGGGGGAAAACTGCCAGAGGACGTGGGCAGGATGTCAGTACAGTATGTGGGTCATTTCCTGCCCCTGTTTGAGTTGTTTTGAGTCTTAATCAAAGAGACTGACAGACCCTGTCCCCTGGTCTCTGGCCAGTGAGCTCTGCGCTTCTGGAAGAGACAAGGTTGACTTTTCTGCCAGTGTTTCTGTTCCACTGCTGCAATATGTAAACACCACATCAAGCTGTGGTGTTTACATATTAAATTACAGAATGGTTGGTTTTTCAGGTGTTATTTATAGAATATTTGCTCAGTGCCTCTCTTGTTAACAGCAGATCCTAACAGTCTTTATATGTGGTGCTTGCAGGAGATTGTATGTTTTTGTTTGTGTTTGTGTTTGTGATATCCAGTGCCACGGTCAGTCGAGTACCCGTCCTGGGACTGGAGGGAGAGTCGGGACTTTGACGAGCTCAACCACATTCTGCAGGAGAGCAAGAAGCTGGGCAAGGCCCTGGAGAGCCTGTCACGTAGTGAGTGGCTGCAGCTGAGCAGAGTGCATGCTTACACCACACAGAGCAGCGTTTTATACATTCTAACGTACAGAACTAAAGTGTAGACCTTTCTGTAAATGTCACTGTAAATCCTAAGAGGAAAACGGATCACGCAGCTAATCTTACAAGCTCACCGCTAAGCTCGGAAGCAGTTTAAGCTGGGATTTTGAGCTGCATTAGATGCTTCTCTGTGCATTAAACCCTTTTCTTCTCTCTGCAGGCATTGCCATCTCAGATGAGCTCGACCAGGTAGATATTAACTAGACTGGAGTCTTTTGATAAACTCATATATACAGACATAAAAGTATATCAAAATAGTCCTGACGCTCACTGCTCTGAAGCATTGCTCATACTACATCCAATAAAACCTGTGTTTCACAACTTTCACTTGGTTGACAGAGCAGCACAGCCGTTTTTCTAATGATGAACTGCTGTCTCAAGGGAGTGATATGTGACTTCAGTGAGCGTGTCCTCCATCTCCCTCCTATCCCTTTGCTTCTTCACTGTGCATCCTCCTCACAAAGTTTTGTCTGAGCTCTGTCTTTGTCCTTGCTTGGCCCCAATTCCCTCCCAGCACAATAGTGCAGTGGCTGCCCGGACTGGACATGCACAGAGCTGCCCAGGCTGGACATAGAACGATTTGGAAATGAGAGGTCTGGATGAGAATTGCAGCATATGTTTTGACAGGGGCTTTACTTTTTGCACAGTGCAGCAGTACACGTTCAACGTCCTTGGCTCTCAGCCCAGAGATTTTCCTTCTTTCTTTCCTGTGGGACAGGATAGATTGAATATGAAACACCTGCTCTGATCACAGAGACACAATAGAATTTGATACTATCCTGGATTTAGTCAAAGACGATGGGACATGTCTTTGCCTCTTTGTATCGAGCACATTTGTAAATGTGAGCTGCCTGGCTTTGGGAGCAGGGGCGAGGAAGAGCTCAGACAATATTATGCTGCTTTTTAAAATTCCACCTTAGAACAAACACTGTTATTATGATGAACATAATCGCAGTGTCATCATGCGGAAGTTGAAATAGCATAGCGTTTAGAAAATATTATATATCAGTTCCACTCCTGTTGTTCCCTTTCTCCTGTTGCCCGTTTCATTCAATCTGGATCATTGTCTTTTTTTGTTCTGCCACTTAATCTTTATGTATTGCTGTTTTAGAACTTGGGAGGCTATAACTCAGTGTTGCGCCCTCGGGTGGTGGGGGAGTGGGTTGGTCGTGAGGAAGAAGACGCAGATCCACTAGCTGCTGAAATGCTGCACCCCCCTGTCCCCCGGGCCAAAACTGAAGTTTGCTGGAGTGGAGATAGCAGCCCTGCTGGGAGGTTAGTGTGTGTGTGTGTGTGTGTGTGTGTGTGTGAGAGTCACTTAAATACAAAAAAGTTTGAAATTTGACAAAGCTATTGTTGGCTCTTTAAAAATGAGGAGGTAGACTTCTAACTGTGGCTCCTGCTGCCTGAGGAATGCCCATCTGAATGGGTTTGATAATCCCATTTCAAAGGCGCGATCAAACATGCTTGCCATGATACTGCTTCAACCCAATTTCAAATTAAAGCTAACCTCATTTCTCTGCGCTCAAGGCCAAAGAATTTTGTGCTTGTTACTTGAGAAATGGCCTCTCTTTGACAATGCAGCTGCGTCATATATTGAACTGTTAAATCATTCTCCCCCTCTTAAGAACCTTTTTTTTTTGTTTTAATTTGTGCTAGTGAAACTATACAGGTACCAAACGGCCTGGTTCCTTTAGGACTTCTCTGCCGTGTATGTGTAATATAACATTTGGCTTCTTGTGTGTGTGTCTGTCACATGGACTGCAGCTGCTGATGTGACTAATTAGACGAGGATCGGATATAAAACCATAAATCATGTGCGGGCCTGAGCTGACATACCCAGAGTGTTAATCTCATTAGGTTACTGTATGGGTGGATTATAGGGAGAAATCACTTAGTTAGAAGCCTGAGCTGGGAGATAGGGATGTGTGTGGGCTCGCTGCTCTGTGTGCGCATATAAGTGACATGTTTTGTGTTAACCTATGGGAAACTTGCTGCTGTGTGTTTGGGATGGTGCAGCACCCATACAAACCCAGCTCTCTTTGTCATTACCATGAGGAGTACTTCATCTGATAAGTCACTTACATCAATTCTGTTAATTGCTTTAACTGGGATCGTACTGCCGCTTCAGATTCAGCTTGGGGATTGAGACCTGTTTTCAGCTGAAGGTTACAGTATGGTCCCAGCTAATCAGTTCCACATCAAGTTACTCTAACTCAAGGATTCAGTTAAGTGTGTAATTTGTACAAGGAGAGCTAAAAATGACCACTCTGGGTGAGTGGAAAACTGGCAAAGACCAGCATTGCCCTCTCTTGAAATCCCATCCGAGCCTTAATAGGCCATGCCCTCTGGTGCTTCGACACTTTCAGACCAGAGAAAAACTCCTCTTACTTTATAAGTTTGTTTTTATTTTTGATCTTCTTGCCTCTGCCCCTGATTCCAGCCCACCTGTCACCAAGGACCATAAGGAGAGCTGACAGGTGCTGGCGACTCTGTATCACTGACTGCAGAATCTAGAAGGATAAATACAAGGGGCACATGGGAAATCAGTTGCAGCTGTGGCAGAGCTATATTCAAGAAAATGACTTGTTTCAATAGAGTCTGTCCAATGGGACTTTCTCAGTGGCAGTCAGAGCCTTTTGCTGAACTTCCATCTTCCTCCTATATTCATCCTCAAATGGGCAAGGAGATGCGGAGATACATGCTCTGTAACATCCTGTAGGTGACATACTGGAAAGTCCCCCCCCCATCAAATTATTATCTGTCAATAGTCTTGTCTGGTATTAGCATAAAAGTCACATGATTTGGTTCAGGTCATGTGTCATTGTTTAGTCAGCCTTGTCAGAATACTCATGGGTGCAAAAAAGTGCAGGTCATACTCACCAGAGTTAAAGTAATTACTTAGTAATCATATTTATTTTTAATGAAACATCAATATTAACTGTTTAAATGAATGGACAATTGTCCAGTTTCATTTTGTGAACGTATTTTCTTTAATGACTGGTTCACACCACCAGAGATTGGTCCCTTTAAGTAAAACACACAGGTAGAACTGCCAGCAGGCATATGGAGATCAAGATTTTAATAAAGGATAGGAGCTTATGATGCAGTGCAACGCATAAAAATAATAACACCAGATACACAAGTCTTCTCCCTCTCCATAATTTTATACTTTGCAACAATGTGAAAGTTAACTCTTTGACTTGAAATACTTATTTGCAACCTATAATGTTAATTTTTCCTGTGAGGAATAGGATTAATATTAGACATTAGACAACTATGGAAAATGGAAAATGTGCAGAAATTCACCAAGAACTTTGCCTCAGCCATATTAGCGGATATAATTATCAGAGATACCATACAGAGGGGATGAAGAAAAATCTGTCATCCTTTGACCCCTTCCCATTATCCGTAAATAGAAGTCATTAAAGTGAGATTAGCATCAAATTAATACTCTGGCTCTCTAATCCAAGCCCTCAGCCACTGGGATATGGAAATTAATTTCTCCAATGTAGAAGTAATGCAGAAGTCAGCCTTCATCATTGTGTCAGTATCTTTAACTAGAAGATAATATTTGGCAGAATGAGATGACACAGGTTCACCTGAGAAAGATGCAAATGCAGTATGAGCTGAAATGTTGGATTTTCTTCCAATCCATTTATTGTTTTGATTGACAGCCGACTATAAGCTGTAAAGCTATACAACACTGTTAGTAAATGCTGATAGGCATGGACTGAGCTGATAACGCATATTTCCACAGCTAGATCCTGTGGCAAACAGCAGCCTCTGACATGACAGAATAAATAATTGAGTATGGAAACAAAGATAAAATGTAGACATATCACAAACTAACAGGAGTGTGGCAAAGAGCAGAGTCCCAGTCAGTATGAGATTAGAAACAAGTGATTTTGATGCTTTTAAATATTTCATTATTTTGTTAAAAGATTATAGTTCATGTGTATATCTCTATGTCTCCCTTTGCTTTATTTGATTTGGTTTAAAGCAGTACCTAGCTTCTGCATGTCTGTGGGTTTGGATGTGATTGGTTTTCCTACTGATTCAAAACTACAGGAAAAGCTTTCAAGTCAAATACTAAAGATCACTGCTGATGGTTTGTGCTTAGTGCAGTACAACTACTGCACTGTTGCTCATGTCACAGCCATTATCCCTCCTTATCTTCTCCCTGCTATCCATTTACAACAAGTTGTACGGCACCTGCATGGCACTTGAATTGACTGTATGCTATTTTACCTTTAACAACCATGGAATGGCTGCCAAGTGCAAGCAGTGGTGAAAGACACTTTATATGCATCTGCACACTGCCGAGGCAAATGCAACATTTTATACATGCCAGAAAGTCTGCTTCGATGCAAGTCAGACAGAGAAGGGTAAGAGAATGCAATTACTATAGGAACAAAAGTATTGCAAAAGGTATTTGCTCATCTTAAGCCCTGCCTTCTCTCTTGTATATCTCCCTCAGCCTGAAGATGGAAACAAAAAGCAAAGGGCTAAGGGAACAGCAGCAGCATCATAAGAAGCTCCTGGCAGCCATGTTGTCCCAGGACTCCTTTGATTCAGTCCACAGCCCGGCCCCCTCTGTTGCAGAGGAAGAGATTGAGGACGAGGACGATGCCATGGAGCTTCTGGGTAATGTCAAGTAGCCTGCTTTTATACCACCTATTTGTACACACAGACAACTTGTAAACAGTGTTGGTCTTTGCACTTCAGTGAATCGACATGAAAGATTTTCTTTATGCTGCGGCATTCCACTAAATCAAAGTTTGTTATGTAACTGCCATTGATCATATTACTGAGCCAGACGACTTACTGTGTGTATCAGCATTTCTCCTGATGTGTGTGAGACAAATACCTGTTTTCTTACCTATCTTCCTTTTGAATATTTCACTTCATATAGTATATAAATGCTGTATTTTAGTTAAAAGATGATTTTATTCCTTCATGTGTAAAGTTGTCTTTGCCAGAGGTGTGCAATTCTTCACTTCTAAGAGCCTCAGTCAAAATGACAACGAAAGACCTGACTCCTATTTCATTGCGGTACATTTTTGGCAGTAGCCATCAGGATCTCTGCAAGCTTGATGGAATGACTATGTGTAAGATTAGATTTTGATAGTTTGCCCAAAAGGCATATCTCCGGATCCATTGGGAGAGTAATTTCATGAATTTTGGATAAAGTATCACAGATCCCCTGCCAAAGACCTTGTAGTTTACTGCACTGCCAAGTGGAATGAAATGGGACCACATCTAAAGCAGGGGATAAGAGATTGGGGTTAAACCCATGTAGCTTGGAATGGGTAAAATATTGTAAAAAATAGAATTGAATTAACCTATATCTTGAATTTAGTGTACACATAATACAATTGTAAGCCTCACTGGTCCATTCAAGTCAATAGGAAAGTGGTCTCAGACAATTTGGGGTTTTTGAGCAAACCAGAAATTACAATCACATCTCAAGCTGTATGAAGGAAAGATGGTGTACTGCTAAAAATTGTGATTTTGAAGATAAAACAAAAGAGTTGTAATGGGTTTGGAAAGATTTAGTGCCTTCCTTTTAGATGCACCAAAGATGCACCAGCATTTTTTTACCTGGACTCCTCAGATGCACAGAAAAATGTCACTGATTGAGAGAGGCAGAGGAAAAGTAAATGATTGAAATGAAAGGGGAGGAAATGTCCTTTGAAGTATAGGAAGCATCTAAGAAGGAAGGTAATACTCGCATACTGTATATGCAGACTTGAATAGGCATACGCACTGTATAGTGACAGGAGGGCTCAATGAGCAAGACGCTGGTTTATGTTCTGTACTGAAGAACACTTTAGTGGTGGCTGTTAAAGGAGAGTGTGTCTCCAGTTGTCAGAGTGAATACCTAGACTCAGTGGCTGAGGACATCTGGCCAAACTATGTAAACAGGAAGCATAAAGTAGCTCCTTACTTTTTGTGCTTTTTTAGTGCAGTGAGTGTGTCTGTGTCTCTGTGTGCGTGTGCGCATGTGCATGTGTGCGTGTGTGTGTGTGTGCGTGCATGGTCACATTTCTTCATGTCGGTCGAACCATCATGCCCTGACTTGAGATGAAAGAGTGCGATGTGACATCTTGTTTTGGCTGTTTGCAGCGCAGGGTCTGATAGCTCATTGCCATCTGTACAGACTGACACAGGATGTAGTGCGTCATGCCAGATTGACTCTGTTGACAGAAATACTTTGTAAGGCAAAGCTCTCTGTGTTTGTCTCTTACTTGCTTTCCCACTTTGTCTTTGCTGTGTAGTAATTGTGTAGGGGTGACTCTCTGAAGTAAATTACCCCATTCCTTCATAGTAAAACTCCTGAAAAGGAAGGTCAGATAAACAGATGCGTACACAACACAGGTTCAATAATCAAAGCATCACTTCAAAGATCTATTGCACCAGTAGCTCTATAAAACAATCTATTGTCATGTTAATTGTTGAAACTCTGTGGTACTTCCACCCTGGTTAGCTAACAAATCTCTGACACTCAGAGGAATAACAACCCACAACGTGTTCTTTTTTATTTCCCACTGCAACATGGGCCCCCAATTATGGTGCCTCAGTGTCTTTCCAGTCTCCCCAGCGCTGCTGCTCTGCGGTGACATACAATCTATGTACGCCTTCACTCTCTGCTCTGCTGTCAATGCACTGAGGCACCTCTGCTTGTTAGCAAGATCCTTTCATCAGGGTCATCCACAGGGTCACAATTCTTTATTGATGTGTTGGGGGAAGCCCACAGGTTACACAAGTGGAGCTGCAACAAATGACTGTTCTTACTTTGAAAGCCGCTGATTTTTCTTTTTAAAAATTAATTGCTCACTGAGCTTATGAAATATCAAATACTTCCTTTAATCTCAAGATACCTGTACAAAAAAACGTTCCTGTTTTATCTGAAACGTTGGAAAAGTTGTGATTAACTTGACCAAGTGTTTGATTGAGGGATGCTGTTAAATTGGCTCGATTGAATCTGTTTTTCTTTTGTTCGTTTTGTGTGTTTCAGATTCATAGTAGGCCGACTATAGTGTAACACTTTTGAAGGAGCTGATTTTAGTCCCATATTTCATGTTGACCTTAATTACTGTTAACTGCTCTATATCACTGTGCTCCCCTGATACGTAGGAGACAATACAGCAACACCAAGTTTTCCTTTCCTTTGTATTAGGACAACACAGTCATCACCCAGGACAGCAGTATATAATGTTGATAAATAGAGCCATAAAGCAGGATGCTGATGGTCTGTGATGGTCCTCCTTGATCATAGCTCTGAAACTCAGGTGTATTCCCCCCGTGGCTTTTACACTACAGTCCAGGGTCGTAATTCAAAGCAAGTAATGCAGCAACGTCGCTGCTGATTCTTCTCTGTCAAGGCCTGGTCATGGTGCTCTCTACAGGGACCTCCACTACTGTGCTGACTGTCACTCTGAATGGCCTGCCTCAGTGCTGTGGACTTGATTAAAGTGATGCTAACATACAGCATGTGGTGGCAGCTGGTGGACATGTGGAAATGAATGACCCCCAGAAGGATTGCTAGACCTTGCACAAGTTTTGCAACTATGACCAAATCTATGTTGAAGGTGGTGATATTTGATAGGAATAGTGTTACCTGTGATAGTATATTAATCCCTCAGGGAGATATTCATCCTTTTACTTGCTTCTGTCCACATGAGCATTAAACTATATGATCAGATGCTCAGTGTAGTATAATAGCTTGCTCAGTTTCTGTGTTGTGTATAAGGGTTCTCACTGTCAAATGGGTTTAAGTTAATCAGAGGACTGAAAATGCTGGGCAAATTTTCAGGCAAAGCAGTTAACATAGTCTTATAGCTATACAGTTACCAAAAGTAAGAGGGCACTGTTTTTCTTTCATAAAATGTTGAACATTGCCCATTAACTTCCACATTTGAGCTGTCTTAGATATTAATCCCCCCACCATATGTTATAGGGTGCATTGCAACGTGTGTAGTTAATGCCCTTTATGGTCTTTCAAATGCAGCTTTACAACCACCACTACAGTACCAGAAACTGTTGGCAGCATAAGATCTATTTAAGCATTTGCGCAGGGTGACCTCTAGTGGCTAAAATACAGTATTACAACTGCTACAACACATCGAACTGGGCCAGAAAAGTATTTCAGAATGTTTCATTTATCGGTGTCGGATTTGAATTCAGGTAACCTGGCAGAAAAATACAGTGCAGTGATCACACACTTCCCCAATCTGGCACTCACAAGACAGATCATTAAAATGATGTTGTTGGAGCTCTTTCAAGTGTCCAGCACTGCAGCCCACACTAATTCACTTTCATACACCTACATATTTCATCTTCTCCCCCACACACACTCACACACAGACACACACACACGTTCATGTACCATGAAATGCTGATTAAAGACACTCATCCCAAGATGCACATAAGTAGTTTTTTCATGTACTTGTATTATGTTATACTGTCAGCTGAGCAGAGCTTTGCTCATCACTCCTGCTAATTGGCTGTTAGTATCCTTGTTGTATTAGTTGCTGCTATACAGGACAAATCCACACACTACACAAATGAGAGCGATCTGTCATGTT
The DNA here is from genome assembly GCA_900303245.1 of Selene dorsalis. Classification (NCBI taxonomy): domain Eukaryota; kingdom Metazoa; phylum Chordata; class Actinopteri; order Carangiformes; family Carangidae; genus Selene; species Selene dorsalis. The sequence continues at coordinate 64,467 of OMNW01004364.1, read as the reverse complement.
TACATGTCCAAACCTCTGGAGGATGAGGAACGCTAATCACATTGTGAAATATCCACTGGGAGGCCAGAAAAGAGATCTACATTGTCCTACTGTGTAGCAACTACAACTTCTGTGAGAGACTAACATGCATACTGTAAGGGCTGTATAATATAACGGGCTAAGAAGATGGAGGAAAGTTAGCAAGTAATCCCCATTTTCATATTGAGCAGAAGGGTTTTCCAAACTGAGTCTTTTTGCCAGCACCTGGATAAGAAGCTTATGGGAAAATAATAAGATCGTCTTGGAATGGTTTACAATACTGCTAGCCAAGGTTTTCCAGATTGAATACAATTATAAAAACCAAAAACATGGCTTAGAGTTGATTTGTTTTCTTCAGATTGTTCCAAAAGAGAAAATAAAATCAGTTTAGAGGTTAAGTCTTATTGATTTTCTAGCTGCTCTCAGGGACAGCACTGTGTTTTCCCTGTTGTTTTCATTAGTTCTGTGCTTAATATTTACCACAGTCAAAACCATACTGAAAATTAATATGGCTCGCTTGTACTTGTAGGACCACGGAAAAATATCAAGATTTTCGCTTTCACTAGACGATGAGACCACAGTATTGCACTAATCTGTAATAAGAAACAAGCTGAGTTCAGTGTGTGGGGAGAAACACCCTGTTTTTTGGCCTTGTAGTGTTGTTTTATGGTAAGTTAATGAGACGAGTTAGCCAGTTCACCACTGTACTGTTACTGTTCTCGTCATCTTTTGGTGGAAGTATCCCATTTCAGAGACAGACCCTCTGATTTCTCTAAAGCTACTTTTGAGTATAGAATGTGTGATTTTCAGTTTTATTTAATTAATGTTGTGTATTTCAAATTAATAAGTTTCAACCTTACCAACTTCTACACACGTTTCCAGTGTTGCAAAGGGTGACGGAGTGTGTCTCAGTACAAAAGGAAAAAAAATAAGAGTGAGTCCACAGACCCTCTTTAGTGTGTCAACCCACTCTGGCATGATTCCTGAAACAGGAGAGGAGGACGTGGGAGTAGATTTACCCACTCTCACTGATTCACAGTGACAGTGAAGATTTGGTGGGGACAGAATGAGGGTATGATGAAGCTCTGTCTGATCTTTGATACATAGAATAAAGCAGTGTCTGATGGATGAGTTACTGCTTGTGTGTGGCTCTTTTGTTTGAGGACGTTATATCTTTTTTGATCAAGCGCTGCCTGAGTAACGATACAATGGATGTTATATATAATACAGTATACACTTTAAGTTGGCAAGAGAAAGTGAACATTTTTTTTACACAATCTTCATGATCTTTGCTTTCTGTAATGTCTTGACATTCAAGTTTAAAAAAAAAAACAAAATAGCGTTTGGTGGGGGGTTATATGCAGTTAAAGTACAGGGAGTTGGCCTTTCAAGGGAGACCTGAACAGTGACTAAGGACTGAATTTGTAAAAGTCCACAGTGAAACAGCAGCTTTTTTTGCCTTTATTGCAGATAGACTTAAGTTGACCCATTATAATAGTTATTGTCAAAAACTCTCTCAGTCCCACAATAAGACTTTTATTCGGTTTTTCATTTCTTTGTGTCTAATGGCTTCCTTAAAAGTGTTGCCACATATTTGCCATTTTCAGATAAACCTATTACAAATTGTTGTCTCTTGCAAGAGACTCTTAGCCTTGTTGTACTGTAGCCGGCAAAAGTGAAACTAATGACCTCTTTTACATTGTTTTATCTAGTTTAAACACCATCAGTCAGATGTTAAAAACATTTTAATGTTTTACCACTTGTGTGTCACATTGTGTTAATGTAAGTCGGTGTAACTCTACATCTCCCCATGTGTCTGAATGGACTGATTGCTTTGCAAACATGGCTCAGAGTTGTCTATATGTCTTTTGCCGTAGGCCAAAATTAAGATTGCCAGTGCTGGCAGATGAGACACATGCTCCCTGATGCCACCAACAGCAGCAACAGAAACAACTCTCAACAACAACAACAACAACGACACACGGAGACACACTCTCATCACCCACATCTGCCCCTTTACCCTTGCCCAAACAAAGAAAGACACAACAGTTGCTTCGTAAACAGCGTAACATAACAACACAGCAGTATCATCATGGTGCCATGAGGGAAGAGGAGGAGGTTGGATGAGAACATAGCCTGTGTGTCAGTGGCGCGAGTTGCTTCAGCACTAAATCTTTCACTTGAAGCATGGGCTTGAAAGGGCTGGGCTCACCTCTGAAGGTTTCGCTGGCCTGATGGTGAAAAGAATGTCCCCAGTAAAACTCAATCTGCGCCCAATTTGACGCCTGTAAAAGGCTCCATGGTGCAGATGGATACATTAATCGAGAGGCAAATTGCTGTGGTATTACGGTGGTATTACTGGAAGCAATTACCAATAGGCAAGCAGACTGCTGTGATCATACCATAAATCTAGCAGTAGTCATTACACAGAATATGGCCTATTACCAGCCAGCGTACGTACCTCTGGTGTGTGTGTAAGCGCCTTAGATGAACTGAGGAGATTATCTTAATGGAAGGGAGCTGAATGGACACAGTGATGTTGTATTGTGGCTACTGTAGCCAGACAGAAGTCAAAGATGGAAGATAGACACACAAGGATGAGCACAGTGGATAGGGTTGTTATCTAGGATGACAGATAAGGGACTTGTGTGAATAGACGCATTGTGTTATTATAGGTTTATTATAGTTTAATTGACGGAAGACCACCCCCAACAGTGCCGTGGGCAGCTTTATCTAAAAAAAAAAAAAAAAAGAACAATTTGAAAACATTACATCATATCACTTTTTTGGCTCCTATCTGCACCATGGTTAAGATTTAGGAGACAGACAGACGAGTGAGACTTTGCCATTGTACAGTAATTGGTATATAATAGGTAGTCTGTGTCTGTGAGTGTGTCTTTTATTTCTATAGATGGATACAAATGTCCTAACACCACCTCCGTCTGCGGTTGTGTGCGTGTGTGCATGCTGCTGCATTTATGTGTTGATCGTAAACAAGCAGGAAAAACTACTGAAATGAAAACATTATTCCATTACTCATGTTAGCCTAAGTTATGCTTGTTTTTTTTAAATAACAACCGCTCTGCATTCCTCTTGTACAGGCAGCCAGGCACATTTATGATTTGATGGATTACTTAATTCTTTGGTGATTAATATTACTGTTTTAATTATAGATGGCAGCTTTGATCCTGGCAGACAGCCGTTTTGATATATATTTACGATCAAGCATCTGTAAAAAAAATTCTGCCTTGAAGATCAGTAGTTAAGCAGTGATTTGAAGTTCATTTAGAACTTTCCAGAGCAGTCAAAGAAGTGCAGTGACTGGCAGGGTAATGCATCCATACATCAACCATCATCCCCTGCTGTGTCTACTATGACATCCTAATCTCTACAATATTTGCGGTTAGAAAGTGAGTTAAAAGGAGTTTTGCACCACAGTCTGCGATAAGACTTTCCACAGGCGTCGGAGCTGTGATGTTACCCCGCTCGTGTACGTCCCCATCTGATTTTGATCAGCCTTTTTTTTCTTTCTTTTTTTTTTTTTACTGCCGCACTCAAGACTTGCGGGGACTTGGAGCCTAACAGGCATATTTTTAGGCCAGAAGGGGAGGAGGGCGAGGAGAGGGGGGGGTGCTATTGAAAGCCGAGACATAATTATGAAATGTAAGTTGGAATATTGTTTTTATTACAAAGCCAAACAAATGCGTCTCTGCCGCGACTCACATCAAAGATGTCTGTGTGACGACTAACCGCCAAGTGGAGGCTCTGTGCTCGAGGCTTAATGAAACACAAATGCCCGTTGTATGTGTGAGGGCAACGAAAGTGTGAGGTCTGCAAGTGTCAGTGTGTGTGTTGGGCTGAGTATGTGCCGCGCGCCTTTTTATCTATACGTCTGAGTATGTTGCTCACACATGTGGGTCTGTGTGTGTGAGTGAGTACAGCTTTTTTTTTTTTCTATCCATCGCAAGGAGCAAGGCATCTATCACTTTCAGACTTTTAATTGGAGCCCAGCGTTATGTGGCGAGACGTCGTCACTGCTCATGAAAGAATGGAAAGTTCACTTAAGATGAGACACAATAACTCACAGCACTTGATGAAATGCTTTGGATTTGATTTGGGAGATGATGAGGTGTGTGTGTATGTGTGTGTGTGCGCGCGCGTGTGCGTGCTTATGCCTTCCCTCTCCACGTGTGGGGTAGTGCATTAGATGATTCCACCCCTGCATCTGTCAACGCAACTTCCAAGAAGGTGTATATTAAGTTATTTGTGAAGTCGGGGCACTAATTATGACTTCAGCTCAGTTTTTAGCTCGATGAAAAGCAGCAAAGAGCCAGCCAGTCCGTCGCTATCTAAACAACATTAAATTACATGGAAACTTGGAGAGAGGAGCACACAAACACTTTATCTGTGCACTGTGCTCCGCTCCTTCCCTGGCTTCACCGTGAGTGAGTGATTGCGGCACGGAATTCCTCATTGCTCGGGCCTTTTGTTGGGATTGCATCGCTCGAATAGTTTCCATCTCCCCCCGATCCCCACGCACCCACCACTCCCCACCCCCCA